>JAVLUZ010000728.1:272427-368743 GCA_036768485.1 Mermis nigrescens
GTTTCGTGTGAAAATCTTCAAATTTCTTCAACTTTGGCGGAACAGTTTGCAAAATTCTGGCGGAAGGTTCATTAGAAGCTTGATTTCCTGTAAGTAACTAGCTTTTGACGCGAAACGTTGAAACTTTTTGATTGAAAATAAAAGAAAACTATGCTGATATATCTGTCTCTGCTGTTGAAATTGTTTTGTAATCTATTTCTCATCGGCAAAAATGACTTCCAGGTCACTAAGAAATCAAAACAAATTTCATTAAAAGGTATTACCCAGTGCAAAGTGCAGAAATATCTGAGGACGGCTAAAAATCATTGCAAATCATATATCCATTCCTTATCTCGCCAACTATTCTGGTCAAAATTAGAGGGGACGGCCGCCCCTGTGCCTCCCTTTAAATCCGTCCCTGTATGAGAGTGGGAGGGTCTCGGTGTCTGGAACGCCCAATCAACAGACCTACAGAATTGAATTTGTGGTGCTATTTTCGGCAATTTAGCCCCATCGTAACCCTCAGAATTTGGCTGCTGCTCTGAGGCATGGCAGCCCCTCACCCTCTCCTAAATCCACCCATGGTTTCTATCTTACGCTAACCTTGAGAATAGTATTTATTGCACACTGATACCAATAACCGAATGAACCACTTCTAGAAGACTTCGAGGCACAGGCCCCGGACGACCGTAGGGTAAGTTCGTTGGCCAATTGATACGCGATGGGTACTGTTATGCCGATGAAAAATCTGGCCAACGACGAGCACAATCGAAAGCCACTGGGTCAGTGACCGAATGGCCAGGTCAACAGGCAAATCAGGCCAGCGAACAACGTGAACAAAGCGAGCGGGCAAACGCGTCCAAATTTATTCAAAACGTACATTGAGATCAGCATAGCGGGCGCTTCCACGACCGATTGTATCAAAAACGATATCAGGAAATCGCTGGGTAAATTTTCGACGTTAAATGGCACGGCCGTATAGATTTGGCTACCTATCGACGTAACGACGGTGAGCAGGATGAGCTTTAGCCTGCGCAAACTTCAGACATAGGTTGATGGTCAAAATGACCATTAGCCTGTTAGCATCGGCGGATTGGGTATCATCGTAAGGGGCGGGCAGTATCTATGCGAGGATAGAGTCGGAGTACTGAAGAGAGGGGCTGAAATGGGTCTGAGAATTGAAAAAAGTTACAAAAATCGAAAATCGTCCGTAAAAAAAATATTTACAAAGTGTGCAAAAACGTGTGTGAAAAAATGTGAGTAAAGGTATGTATGTGAAGCACATGCATGATCCTGAAAGGCTAGGGTAGCGTCATCATACTTCAAGAAGGAAACATATGGTTACAGTTTCAATCTGACTAGACCCAGACTAAGTCACAGTCTGACTAATACCTATATCTCAATAAAATAAGTCTTTAGTCCCAAGATATAGTCTCAAAGTATTTTTGAGTGCATTATCACAACAAGGCTAAGAAAAAAATATTCTGCTCTCAAAACGTTTGCCATTTTTTTAATCTAGTGATACATACGATAGAAAAAGTGAAAAAATGAGGTTTTTTGACTATAAATAAATTTTATTACATTAAAAATTTTTCAAATTGAGGAGTTTAGGTCTATTGTCTGTGTCAGACAATCTTGCAGTTTTCACTCAAGATTCTTAGCTGTTGTGAACCAACAAATTCTTATAATGCGCTGAATTGGCTCATATTTATTTTTATGCAAAAAAATTCTAAATATTAAATCGCAAGCTTATGCTGATTTATTGACATCTGCTTATATCGATTTCACCTTGAACAAAATATTCAGGCTATTTTACTAGTACCTGCTAAGCCACTTTGTAAAATATGTCAAATTTGTCATCGCGACCTGTAATATCACTTGAATATACTATAGCCACATTCCTCCAAAATCCAACCTGAATCCGGCAGACCCACAGAGTTCATTTTTTGGCGTTTTTACGAATCGCAATCCATGCAGACAGACCCTCCCCAGAATTCGGTTGCGAGACACACGTTTTAAGTCGCAATTCACGTTTTGCATAAAACCATAAAATTCGCTATTCTAATTGTGAAACACTTCTTAAAACAGCGCCTTTTCTTAGTAAATTTATAGAAAATCAACCATGTGAGCGGCGGAGAGCCAATGTACAAGAGTTGAGCAGCTCAAATGGGCAGGGATCAAATTCTGAGGTTCGGATGGGGCAAACTCGTCAAAAATAGCACTAAAAGTTCAATTCTGGTGATCTATCGATTCGAAGGGTTTTTCAGATTCTGGGCAGTCCAGACTTTGACGCCCATACGTGGTCATCAGCCGTTCTTGGAATATGCCCGACCCCCAAAAACAAGTAAGCACGTTGGTTTTCCACGGCTATACCTGAGATTTACCTGAGATTTGAACTCTTCACGAAATCCTTCACATGATGATTTACCGACTTTGGCAAATTCGTATCTCGATCGTTTAATTGCAAAAGCTTGCATTTTTCCACTCTTTTCTCTACTCTGTCCCTCAAATCAACATCACTGAGCTTCATTCCGTTCCAACGAGCCATTCGGCTAAAAACCTGAATGCAGTCTTCGATTTTTCCCTGAGTGAACAACCAGCGGGGCGATTCTGGCATCCAAAAACTGTAAGCTAACACGACTAAAAACGGTGCATAAAAAATAAGCGTCAATTGCCGCCACGTCCGGCCGACATATGCAAAGAGGACCATTGAAGTAGTTGCTACAACGAATCCAAAATTTAGTATAGTAGCTACCAGAGTCCGCTTAGAAGGACCTAGAAGTAAAAGACAGTCCAATAGTTTGAAACAGGTAAAAATTTTCGTTTAGATATCAACAAACACTCCTATCAGGGTGCTATATGTACGGAATTCCTCCCAGATGATATAATTTGTTCTTCTTCAACGAATGTCTTTCAGATCAGGGTTGAACACTACCTTGAAGCCGGAAATGTCGGCTTCTATCAATGTAATGCATGCATACAGTCAAGAGGATGATGATCATTGTTTATCATATTGTGTCGTGCTTACCTGTACGTTACCTGTTTTCATTGACTTTACAATAAACTTTATCTAACTTTGACATTGACGGTAAGTAAATTAAAAGTGGATAAGTATAAAGTAGAAAGAGTAATCAGTAACAAAAGTGAATAAAAAAGTAAAATTAACCGTATAGAAATCAGTAAAAAAGTAAACAAGTACAAAGTAATATAATTAATAATAATTAAAACTAATAAAAATTAATAAAATCAGTAAATACAAAGTAATAACTAATAGACAAGTACATACAATATAGAAAAACTGGGAGTCAACCGTACGTGGGCGGCGCCCTAAGAGTCAGACCACACATGAGTGGTGCCTAAATTTTGGGGCGTCTCGTAGTTCAAAGAAATTCTAAGGTGAAAGGATGTCTAAAATGGATGGTAGCGGCAAAAAACAATTTCTGGACGTTTCAAACGAAACTGGAAAAGAAAAGGGCATGTAAAAAAGACCATTTTTCAACGTTTCTCTTTAAAACTTGAAAAAAGAAGCCATGTTTTAAAAACTTTGATTAATTTTAAAAAATTGTTATTTGACGCGGAAACATTTATATTTTTGAGCCAAAAAAGAATTCAAAACATTTAAAAACATATTTTCTCACTTTCCTTTAGGAGAACTGAATCTCTGCCAATGTCAACATTTTGCGAGAATCAGCAGCACACGTGGGCGTGGGGGAAAGGGGGGGTTGGGGTTATGTACTCCCAGAAGGCCGAATACCCTCTCTCCAGAAACCGAAATACCTCCTCCCCGGAATTCTATTTTTTGAATTTTTTTCGCAATTTTTTGATGCCAATGGATAGTGCTCGATGAGAAACGGTAAAAAATGGTGTTTTTTCGCCATACCACCATTTTCAATACCATTTTTTGACCTTTGGAAAATTGCACAACCCAGAATTTTGGTGCGGCTCACCTATGATCAGCAGCCATTTCGATGGAGAAACTCACCCTCCATTAATTTCATATCCAGATTTGCATGGCACAAACTAAGCTTCCTAACGGAATATCCCATAAAATGTATTTATTATGGATTTATTAATCGAAAAAATTATGTAATATCTATTTCTTTATTAGTCAATAAATGCCAACAAACATATTCATTTATTCAATAATCAATAACAAAAAGCTTCAAGTTAACAAATGCCAGCGAAATTTCAGAATCGCTTACCGACAAATTCAAGTGACCAGCACAGACAAATATTGAACATGCAATTCAAACCACTGGCACACTTTAGGGCAGTGAACCAAAAGAAATCGGTCGCTGTCACAGTCAATAGGTTGCCTGTTGTAACAAGTGATAGGCACAGAATAAAGGCTACTTTACGACCCCATTGGTCCTGTATGTAGGATAACAGTATGGAAAAGAGATCCGCCAGCCATGTTAAGCTGATGATATTGCGAATGATGATTTCGCGTTGGCACACGAGATCCCATTCGGTGACCAAAGTTTGAACGAAATGTTTCGTATCGTACGTCCACCTGTTACAGGACGCGTTTTGACCTGCATAATGTACGGATATTCTAAAATTTATTAATTTGGTACTTAATTGATTTTAATAATTCTAAATACAACTTTAGTATAAATCACAACCGTTTGTGGGCGTATGGAGGGCCTGGGGGTGAAGGAAGAACCCTGCCCGCCCGAGAATATAGTGGACCACTCCTTTCAGAATCGATAGACCCACAGAATTGAATTTTCGGTGCTGTCTGGCAATTTTGCCCCATCGGACCCATCCCCTCAAAATTTTGCTCCACCCACCTACGATGGCAACTAAAATAAAAAGTCTTTTAATCGAGTCACAAAACCAGACGTGCACAGCAAGGAAATTCAATAAATCATTATATTTGTGAAAGTTTGTTTGTATGTTTGAATGTTTGTATGTTTGTCCGGGGTTGGCTCCAGCCCCATAGCAGATGGGGGAGGGGGTTGAAATTTTGGCCCGAG
The DNA here is from genome assembly GCA_036768485.1 of Mermis nigrescens. Taxonomy (NCBI): domain Eukaryota; kingdom Metazoa; phylum Nematoda; class Enoplea; order Mermithida; family Mermithidae; genus Mermis; species Mermis nigrescens. The sequence continues at coordinate 277,386 of JAVLUZ010000728.1, forward strand.
TTCGGCCTACCTATGGGGGTGTAGTAGCGATTTCGAAATTTTGACAAACGCACCCATTGGCCCTGGGCAGGTAAGGAGCGGGGTTTGGCCCCTGCGCCATAAGCCTCCACGATTTCGGGAGATGGCCGATTTTTTGCTATTTTTCAAAACTTCCGGCCAAGGGGAGCATGCCTGGCGACACTATGTTCATTGTTATATGTTATAGCATTGGTCGGCACTGTGAAACATCAAAATACGGGTTTAACCAAATAATGCTATAACATAGGCAATTTTATAAGATAGGCATGGTATGAGATACTATGTGCAACAAGATAGGCAATGCTATAAGATAGGACGTGATATAAGATACTCTGTGCTACAGGATAGGCAATACTATAAGATACGACGTGATATAAGATACCCCGTGCTACAAGGTAGGCAATGCTATAAGATAGAACGTTATAAAAGATACCCCGTGCTACAAGATAAGCAATGCTATAAGATGGGAAGTGATATAGGATACCCTGAGCTGCAAGATAGGCAATGTTATAAGATAGTATGGGATATAAGATACCCTGTGCTACGAGATAGGCAATGCTATAAGATAGGTGTGATATAGATACCCTGTCTGTGCCATAACATGCAGTGATATAAGATAGGAGATACCATCAGCTATAACATATGAGTGATATGAGATATCACGTGATATATGACACCCTTTGCTACAACAAACAAAAATTTTTTAAAACATCAAAACTATGGTTTGACAAAATAAATTTTCCAAAACATCCTAAAACATCAAAAACATGGTTTTGACGAAAAAATTTTCCAAAACATTCTAAAACATCAAAAAAAATGGATTTGATTAAAAAAATTTTCCAAAACATCCTAAAACATCAAAAATATGGTTTGACGAAAAAAATTTTCCAAAACATCCCAAAACATCAAAAATATGGGTTTTATTAAAAAATTTCCAGAACATTTCAGAACATCAAAAATATGATTGTGGCTAAACAATTTTCAAAACCATTCTGTAACGTCAAAAATATGGATTTGATCAAAAAAATGGTTGACAAAAGACATTTTAAAAAAATCCAAAAAATAAAATATGGTTTATACCAACAATTTTTTTAGAAATATCCTAAAAACATCAAAAGTCTTGAAAAATAAAAAAATACAAGAGACATATCAATTCCATATAGCTATCAGGCCTAAGTTCAGCCCGGGCAACGCCGGGCAGCTCAACTAGTTAAATATAAATTCAATTACATACTTCAATTAATTAATTTCATTTAATTAATTCAACATAAATCAAATCTTCCGTGATTAATTTTGGCCCAACCCGTGTTTGATGAGCTCTATATGGATTTATCGCATTTAACTTGCTTACGAAGCTAAAAAGTATGCCTATTACATGTGATTTCTTAGAGCTAACAAAAAAGGACACACATAAACTCAGTGGGTACCATACATTTACAACATCGAAATTCGGGGGTTGAAATCAGAACGAATTTCTAATGTGACTCTTTTGGGTTCAAAAACAACTGATACGCGCCAAAAATATCATTTTTCAAGTTTAGTGACGATGCACTTGCTAGACGATGAAAATGTAAAAAATTTCCAACAAAAATTCTATAAAACTGAACAACCAGGACATTTTCTACGATTTTTTTGGAAAATCGCAAATTTTTGGGGATGAAACTATTTTTGCTAAGGGATGCGGGGTGGGGGAAGGGGTTGAAAAACTTTTGTGGGGCGGGGCTAAACCCGCAAGATCATGTACATATGTTATTTACTCATAGAATCATTTGTTGCCGATACAGAGACCCATTTGACATGCGTTTTACATCGCATCGTCCGAAGGCAATGTCGCCGCTCGATTCAATTTCGCAATGATGATCCGGCGAATAGGCCAAAAAAACCATGTCGTAATTGTGGAAGGCGCTGAAAAAACAGGCTGGCAAGCACAATAAAGAAACGATCACCTTTTGGTAAAGCCCAAATTCGCCAAGGCATTCCGTTAGGAGTGAATCGAAATTAAATGCATCATCGACTGCATCAAGAGATTGACTGCATGCGTCAATCGAAGGTGGCATTTCAGCATCTGCATTCAAAATAATATAAGCATGTACATTTTAAATATTGTCAAGGTGGTGAGGCCCACACGCGGGCGTGGGAGGGAGTTCGGGGAGGGAGCGGTATGCACCCCCAGAAGGCCGAATACTCCCTACCCAGAATCCAATTTTTAAAATTTTTGTTTCCCTGCTATTTCTTTATACCAATGGATAGTGCTCGATGAGAAACGTTGAAAAATGTTGTTTTTTCTCGCCATACCACCATTTTTTCGACCATTTTTTGACCTTTAAAAATCTTGCAACCCCCCCCCCCTCAGAATTTTGGTGTTGCTCACCTGGTGAGCCCCTCTTCCTTAAACGGGACGGGAAAGCGGGTTTTGGGCGCCCTCCTTGTTGTCCGAACATAGCTGATGAGATCAAAACGAATGGGTATATTTTCTTACGGTTTTTAGCCATATTTATCATTGATTTTATTTTTTCATATCGAGTGCACTGTACCAATATCAAATTTTATTCATTTTTGGGCTACCAAAATAACACTACCGAAAACTGGTGCAAACTAGACTAGAACCGTTAGGGCTGGCCTTTGTCTGGCTCTAGTTTTTTAAGCAACGAAATCATGTTCAAGCCTGTCTTACAACTTCCTATATATCATTACCGTGTCCTGTAAACTATTTCGAAAAACCTGGCTGATGAAGTTAAGACGTAAATGCACAGGGTGGGCCGAAAGAGGCTATACACCGATGACCTGAGCTAATATAGACATACGAGTAGAATTTTGACACTCGTTGCATTAGAATGGGAAGAAATGTTGTTTACAATGTGTAGAACAATTTGGCCAGCTTTTAGCTTTCCATGGTTTGCAGTTGGCTCCTTTACACCCCATACTGACATTGTTTAAACCCCAGAGTTTCTGCATTGAATCACATTCCTTTTTGACAATAAATCCAGTCAAAAAAATTATTAACACATTGTTTAACCCAAGAGTAGGTACACTGCATGCTATATGCCAAAATCTGTATGACATCATCAAAATACTCTCGCGTTTAAATCAGAGGTTAGGATAGCACGGATTATTATTATATTAATTATTACGTGTTATTATATATTATATTATAATCTATCACAACCGTTACTTTACGTTATAAAAGTTATTTTACCGCGGATAGTTGTAAAGTTTCTAGACTATTTTATAATGACATCCTTATCTGCAAAAGGCAATAAGTTTTAGAATTCTATGTTAGCTCAAGTTATGATTTTACATCGAGGTGCTACCTTTTTTGCATCCAATGGACCGTATTTTTCTTTGATAAACTTTATAGAAATATTCCGTTGATTCAAATCAAAAACGCATATCAGATCGAGAATCCTGTACGGATTTGAATCTTGCGCAGCTACTCAGCATGGCGGAAAGATATAAATATTCATATTATTACGCGGATCCGAAAGAAATTAAGATTTGCAGGGCAGATCTAGTGGCCCATTTAGTCCTAGACAGTCAAATAGCCTAACCATAGGCGCATAGAATCTATGCTATAACATACCTTAGTTAACACACTTGCACTTTAATCGGTAAATTGATAAAGGTCGCTAATTAAAATTACTTTTAATACTGATTATTTATTCCATAATTAATTTGCTTATTCCCAATCTATTTATTAATAATTACAATTTGTTTATTCCCAAGCTATTTGTTCATCCTAGAGCTTAATAACATTTGTCCTTGTGTTCACAGCTCAGTACGTTTATTTTGAACTTTTTGCGAACCCACTTTGGAAAAAACTTTTCGCCGAGTAAACCTGACGTCACATTCGCGATGGACTTAGATTTTGAGACATAAATTTCTGAGAAAATTTACCTTTGAGTACAGGAGTGTCTAATAAGCTCAAAAAATCTTATTTGAAAAACATTTAGTGAACGTTTTTGCGCTTAGAACGAATTTGAAGTTTGTTTTGCATAAAAAGTAAAATTCACGGAGCTACAATAATTCAAAATTCCGGATTTAGTACGTTTTTTGGCATTTTTGCATGCTGTTGCGTTTTTTACACACTATTGTATTTTCAAGCTATTCAAACAAAATGTCTTACAATAAGAGACCGTTTAATTCTCTATAACAAAATTGTTAAAACGTTTTACACTGTCTCTTTATTGCAGCTTACACAGAAGTGTAAACCTAATGCTTTAATGGAAATAAACTCAAAATTTTGCATTAAAACCGTTACATCTCCGTCAATATGAATGGGTAACGAACGAGAGTTTTTTACATGCTGCTGCCTGAACATACTAGGTAGTTAGTTACCTGGAATCCCGGTAACACACACGTCCACCATAGAGTTTCAACAAAAAGGAATATTGAATTTTAGTAATTAAAAAGACGTTGTGATTTTGATAAGGGAAAAATTGTTCGGAAAGAAGTGCAATGGTACGCAAGAAATCAAAATTAACAGAAACAAAACATAAAATCCATATTTTTAATACAAAGCGTCACACATTTATTTGGACCGAATTTAATAAAACGTTTGCTTGGCCAATCGGTTTCAAAGTGTCATCAGTCATATTGAAAAGTTTCTCACCCGCAGGGTTTGTTGACCGTTCGCGCCTTCATTCCGTCTCTTAGCCATTCTTAATTTCAATTTATGCTGTCGCGGAATGACCGAAAATGTTTTTTCAGAAAAACCAGCTCAAACAACCGTGGCGTACTTATAATAAATATACTTAGTGTAATGGTCGTTGGGCGTCAAAAATAATTTATTACTCCGAACTGCATGGAGCACTCGAATGTAAGTCTCAAATTATTATTTTAACTTGATCCAACAATCGGCATTTATTGAAAGGTGATCGCAACCAGATTTTGGGATAAAGACGCGAAGTTGCGCGCTTTTTAGTAAATTTGTCACAAATTTTCGAGCGGTTTCGATTTCTTTACATAAAATAAGATTCATCCGCACAGTGAGCATTACTGGTAGCACTTACATCCGGGTGGTATGGAGAAGGAGGAGTCCAAAAAATTTCAGGGAAATGATTAAAAAAATCAATTCATCGAATATTATCTGACTATGCATGCTGACAGAAACTGATGTGAAAATTTCGTAATAAATATGCTGTACGAGACGTAGGAGTTTTTTTTGGGGGAGGTGGTCCGAAAATTGGTGATCCTATATTTCGGGACATTGGCAGTACAAAAATAAACTGCGTTTTCTGATGTTTCGATTATTTATCCAATAAGCTAATAAAATTCGAACCATTTGAAAAAAAATTTACCATACAACGCGAAGCGCCAAAAAATTTTTTATTTTTTGAAGAAAATCTGAAAATTTGTATCATCTTCCATGCATTACCTTTTACCTTTCCAAAATTATTTTTGGGCTTAGTGGAAGCCACCACACGTGTTGGGTTTGGGCGGGGGTATGCAACCCCAGAAATCAAAATATCCCCCCAGAATTCAAATTTCGCCATATGACCACAAGACCAGTTTTTGACCTATGAAAAATTTTTAACCCCCCCCCCCTCCCAGAATTTCCGGTGCTACCCACCTATGGAAGCTACCCTTGCGTACGCTAATGTCTTACACCGTAGTCAGATATAGAAACATCGTTATTGACCTCTAAATACAGCATGTCACTCCGGACAGTAAGAGTTTTGAGTTTTCTCGACTTAAACCCATATGCATACATTATCTTATGGAGGGGGTTCGATAAGTTTCACCTCTCCCCCTCAGAAAAAAATTTTACCCTCGCCCCCCCCCTCCCTCCAGAAATTTTTTCAAATCCCCAGAATTAGCGATGTTACAAATTTTCATAAATATTCGTAGGAAAGGAGCTTTTTAAAGACCTTTTAGCTATCTATTTGCTCAAGAGTGTCAAATTTTCTGACTTTTGTTGACATTTTTTGTCCGAAATTTTTCGTTTTTATCCTAAGGATCATTAGAAACGTCGATGAACGACCTTTTTGACGCGCATGCACCATTTTGGGCCAAAAAGACATTTTAAAATTAAAAAAACGCCAGAAAAATTTTAAAAATATAATTCTGGGTGTTTTGGATTCGAAGGGTTCCATCCAGACCTCAAAGACCCGTATGTCAAGTGCAGTTCTGCTCCTCCTGCTGCGAACGCTCTGCCAGGAGGTCTTTGAAATGCTGCATGAACGACTCTTCAAACCTTTTTTAGCGAAAATCTCAAGCACAATTTGGGTTGGGCCAAAATCAAGCATCAACGGCAATATTTGAACACGCGAATGCGACTCTGTTTGTATGCTGATTTTTAAAGCATCTCGGACGACGAGCATTAATCCTAAACTGATATTTTGTACGTTTATCGGCCGAAACCGGGAGATAATCATTCATTAGTTTTCCTTTAAGATTATGATAATGCTTTTAAGCATTGAATAATATGAAATGTAGAAGCCAGTAAAATGCACAGCTTTGAGGGGCAGTTAATAGGTACCGGAAATCTACTTTTATTTTAAAGTTTGCACCCCCATCTATACAGTAAATTCTCGTAAGAACTTTCACAAAAGGACAGAATTCAGGCCAGTAGAGATAAACGACGAACGAATTTCCTCTGCGCTTTTTGAATTCAGGCCAGGGCTTTTTAAAGTCTGTCGAAAGAGCAGCTTCATTCCGTACTGAATATAAACGCTTCTTTAACAGAGTTTTTGCTGAACTATGTATATAACGGGTTATATAGATTATATCCAAAGTGAGCTATTCTTTAGAAGCTAACTTTTATCTATAATCCGAATTCTAAGGAAAAAACTTGCTTTCAAGTGTAATAATTTGGGCGCCTCTTTGCTGATTCTAAGCAAAAAATCGGAAGACCGATTACCTATGCTATGTATTTCTTGGAAATGAGTCAGCTACTGCAAAGCTCCAATTGTAGAATGCGCTTTTAAGTAACCCAAAAGTGGCATTCCCTCATGTTCACACTTTCAGCAGAGAGACGAGGATCAAGCGTGGGCGAGGAGGTTGAAAAGTTTAGACTCCGAGAATTTCCAGACCCTAAAAATCAATAGACCCAAAGAATTGAATTTTCAGCAAGTTATTTTGGCTGCAACACCCAGACCCCGAAATTCGGCTGCTGTCTGTGTATGATGGGAATCCTCTTATTGATGGACCTATCACTTAACCATCAAAGCTATACAGACGTAGACTTTAGCTATTTCAATGCGCTATGTGGAAACGGGAGTTGCTACGATGCTACTAAAACCCTCATAAGATTGTTCCAAGTGATAATACAATATGTACAAGTATAGTACTGTCCCTAAAAAAACTGAAGAGCATGTGTACACTAAAAAACCCACCCAAAACCTTGCCTCGCATTTTGGCTTATAGTACCCAACTTTTGCATGCACTCTGCTAAGCCTTTATTAGCTATAATATTGCAACAGAAGGAAGTTGAGAGCGGAATGCAACTTTGAGAGAAAGAGTTTTTCTTAAAGCATTCAAAAACGCCTAAAAGTGAGTTTTTGACAAAACGGTTCCCAAAAAAATTTTTCTTAAAATTGCTTTACATTTCGAGAACATTTATGATACATACTTAGATTTGTTTACCATGCTCTTTGCTTCATTGAAAGGTGGTATATTGATAAACTCGGATTAGCAATTGATCTAACTCAAGAAAAATTTTTTTTTTGAAAAATGGATTTTCCTCGAAACGCAATGGTTTTTAGGAACCAGCGGCTTTTTTTAAAGTTGCTCTTTGTTGAAAATAGTGAGATAACGAAGAAAGATCGAATAAAAGTGAGTGGTGGAGTATCTCACCATGGTATAGCCACGAAATGCAAGCCCAAAAAACCAGATGCCGGAGGCTATGTGTACAGAGAAATTTCACGAAAAGTAAAAAAAGATTGTTTTTAGAGGACAGCACTATATAAACCTGCCTTATGTACATACTCTTTAGAAAAACTTCTATTACATATATATATATTGGATCCGGTTGGTAAATAAGATTGTGAATCGCGAGCCTCAGTCTATCGCTGGTAACTTGCACGTATATTTGTATCGCTATGCTTATTATTTTCTCAGAATAAGTACTCAAAGTACTATTTCAAAATTACATTTATATTGATATTATAGTGAATGAAGCTTACTAGCCCACTATTATCTTATATATTTTTCGACCTACAATGAGCTCTTATCGAGAATTCCATTCAAAAATTTGCTCCGTCTCTTGACTTATGTTTCTTTTTGTTTTGGATGTTTGACTTGCCTTTGATTTTGGTTTGTTTGATTTGATGTGTAAACAAAAATCTCGCTTTGGCTAGTACGCATTGGCCGAAATAATACAGAAGTTCACCCGAAAACCCAAAAAAGGCAGCACGGATACCTTTACATATGCCATAAATTACACGTGTCGTAAAACACTTGTCCAAAACAACAAACCTCAGCAACGAAGGGCGGATTTGGGGGGTGTGGGGAGGGGAGAGCGGCCGCCTTTGTCGTCAAAGTATAGTCGACCGCTATAGGAAATAATGCGTCTGTTCAATGATTTAGCCATTGATTTTTCAAAATTTTGCGCCGGACAGTTCTTATTAATGACATTTACTGACTTTCTTGGCGCTCCAAAAATCTTATTTTTACGTCAGAAGAGTAGTTTATTAAGTAAAGCCGATTCTTTAAATTATTGCAATGATTTCTTGAGTATTTTTCGCGAGTTTTGTGCCGACTTTTGCACTGATTTTGCGCATTTTTTCAAGAAAAACTTTCCGAAATTTTTAACTTTTTCAGATCACAAATAATTCTATCAAGAGACGGTGGCTGCTTTAAGCATAATAGACGGAAATTCCGGACAATTTTGGACACGATTATGAAAATTTGAGGTTCTGCCCCTTCAAAAAATCCAGGATACGCCACTGTCAGCGACATATGTAAAGCTTACTTATTTAATTAAAGATGTTAGAATGAGAAATGCAAGTGAAGAAATATAAATTTTTGTCCGTTTTTTCAATTCACGCAATGTGTCAAACCGTTTTCTAAACGCTTTTACCAACCCTGATTTGTATTTAGTGGAATATTTTAAACTAAGCTCACCTGATAATTGGCCAGCTTATTTCCAGAAAGCAACGCACATTTATATAATGTGCTGAATATTAAGTGACCATTTTTGCGTACAAACATTGCATCCGTGCGTGAACTCTTCTCTACCGTTAGTTTAAGCTCGTCCAAAGACCCCGGGCCTGCAAAGATTACTTCAAAATCAATAAGAGCTGTGCACACTGGCAATAGTCACAATTAGAAAATTATTATTATTCAGGAGCATCAAAATTATCAGGAAGACTATTCAAAATATTTTCAGATTCATGACATATGTTGTCTGCTTTAAGCGAAATATTTTTTATGCAAGCAGAAAGAGGAGATATGTACGTGAAAGATAAAAAAGGGCTAAAATAGATAACGGGTACGTCAACACCGTGCAAAATCGCTAAAGAAAAACAAATTTAAATACATAGCAAAGGCTCGGCTAGTGTAAGAAGGACAATTGGCTCGACATTGTGCAACATTATTAAAATGGACCAGTTCGTAACACAGATAGGGATGTAAAAGCAGATATAGTCGAACCCCGTTAATAAACGCCTCCGTGTTCACTAACCAAGTGTGCTTACTAACACGAGCTTGACCATTTTTCTATGCATGTCACACAGCGCTTTTGTAGACAAAACTACTCTAATATGGCTGAGCATTACTCTATTCCTATAAATATTAGTGATTTTTACCTTCACTGTGCACAAAGCGTGTTTAATATCCAAAACAATGTGTTTACTAAACGGGTTTACTCGACAATAAATAACTTACAGTATCGTTCAATCATGTATTCTAGGCAAGTATTTACTAACCGAAGTCATTAGCATGTTGTCATACAGCCACGGTCTTATGGAACCGTGTTTATTATCCGTTAAACAAGTAGTTATTAGGCGGGCTTCCAAGGAGATAAAGCATAACAGTTTGTAGGGACTGAAGGGAAGGGCGTTAATTAAACGCGAGTGTCTACTATCCGAGTGTTTATTAACGAGGTTCGACTTTATGTATATTTCAATGTTTTCTTATGAAGAGTCTTTTTGTATATACAAGCGCATAGATACGTGGAAAATCACTGCACGTACGAGCAAACACTTTTTTGAATAATTTATGCCACACAATAAAGGAGAAATAATACTGCAATTCGCATTATGATTATAGAATCTGGTAAAAACTGTTGTGCATGTGCATAAATTTTCGCTAATATAAAAACAAACAATTTAATTATATTAAACGACATTAAGCAGTATTAAATCGTCAAAAGGTTCTCGTTTCCTGCATAAAATCTTTAAAAACCAGATGGATGCTAAATATGTTTCAGATTGCACCAAAGGTTTGTTTAAAAATGTTCAACGCATGCAGTTGTAGCTAAATAGAGAGTAATATTCGGCGGTGATATATTAGGTAATTTTTTCTAGAAAATGCACAAGTTAAAAGTACTACACTTTTGCTACAGAAAGTCTCTGCACATTGTAAGAAGGCGGCTCCCATACATGTGACAGGGGGATCCCCCACCGAAAGTCAGACGCCCCACCATCCCCCAGAAGCCAGAAAATTTTTAACCCCCTTGATATTTCGGAAAAAATCGAATTTTTTGGCCGTTTTTAGGCGTTTTTTGGCCCAAAATTGGAGGTCATTCACCCTCCCCCTAAAAATGGCCAGGACCCCCAGATTTCGAGCCGCTACATATATGGTGGCTCTAATAATCTTTTTTTCGAAACTCAAAATCACTGTGCCATACAAAAACCGTAATAGGCTCCTTGATGACCAGCTCGTCAAATTAAATCGACAGCAACCGTAAGAAATTAAAGAGAATGCTAAAAACAATCTGACATTAACCGGCAGCGGTAAACGTTCATTAAAAATTGTAACAATATGCGGTTTAATAAAAAAACCTGAGAAATGTTCAAAAATATTCGTGATTCGGACGAAAATCAGGCTGATAAACTTGCGATCTTGTCTGCGTATGTAATATGGCTTTATCAGTCAAGTAAACATTTCAACAAGCTTTAAAGAGATATGGTTTATAACATTTTTTAATTTAAATCGTTATGAAAAGAACAGTTTATTTACGACAGAAAGGCAAAACAAAACCAAGGTTAAATAACCAGAACCAAATCTCGTAATGTTTATTTTCAGGATTTAATTCAAAAAATTTTGTCAAAGATACATAGCCTCATCTCCTGCAAATGATCAAATAAAACACAAATGCGTTACCTCTGATATCGCAAACTGCCGGAAGATTAGAATGACGATCGAAAAGCGTGTGCAAAATTTCTTGCACTAAAAGCCTGACGCTGCAATCGTCATTTAAAGCTAATTTAAGCAATGGATCCAAAAATGTTGAGGTTAAAACGGTTGCCAAATGTCCTGTTCGATATTTGGTACGCAACTTTCAATAAAGTTCGCACAAGAACTTTTGCAAGAAAGTCTCCGACTCCTCGTCCGCTCGTATGATACGGAACTTTGCCTACAAATTACGCAATATAGGTACAATACTTTAATCGAAAAAACGCGATGCTAAAACGCCCAGAAAAAGACTTGCAATGGGTTACGTGCAGACACGGCGTGTGAGGGGGTGTTCAGACCCCCGACAAACCGGTAGAACCCCTAAAAATCGACAGACCCCAGAATTGAATTTTTGGCATGTTTTGTAAAACTTTCGCCGGTTTCACACCTCCTAGACCCCCAGAATTTGGTCACTGCCAATGTACGCTTACATACCCAGAACAAACAATCGATTTGACATGCTAACGTTACGTTCATGCAGACTGATTGGAAGTCAAGGGACCAACAGACTGCTAAACTGTCGACAATAATGGAAGCTCCTAATATTAAATAATATGAAATAAATTTAAACAACAGTATTTTCCATTATCGATTAAAGAACTATTTTAATTCGTTTTGATGTTTTACGTTTAATATTCAGGCACATTAGCTAGGCATGGTAGGAGTGCTTAGAGAGGTTATGAAACAGTCATATGTTAATTAAAATATGCGTTTTAAAATGCATTTTACAGAATAAAACAAATTTAGTAAAGAATACCTATTTCATTATATGCCAGTGTGTGCAGGCACGTATCTCTGGGGGAAATGGGGGATCCGGACCCCCCCCAAATTCAGAAAAATCGAAAAATATGACTTTTTAAACGTTATTTTGTGCTATTTTTGGCCTTTTTATGCGTTAGTCCCCCAAAATTGGTGTTGCTCCCCCAAAATAGGACGGCCAGCTACGTGCCTTGAGTGTCTGATACTTAAGCAAAAAGATTTAGCTCACCAATGATGAACATCATGATCTCAACCTTCTGATAATCCGGTAGATTATTAGCGAAATCACCCATTGTGTTAATTAGAGTTTCTTGGTATTGCTTTTCCGAATCATCAGACAAAGAATCGGAAGACGTGAATTGCAAATCAACCGACTGCCGCAGATGTCGGAGCATAGAATTAAAAATTTCTAGCAAAGTTGGTCCTATGCTAGCTGTTGCCGCTATAAGAACTATGCTTGATAGCACGGTTGCTATGCCTTAACATTGAGCGGTCATTATCATAGATAATCAGAGGCTTGAGTACACATACACCGAAAAATACAGATGAATCCAGTGAAATGCCAGCGACCCAGACAAGCAAAGTATATGAGAATCCTTTGGGAAAAATAAAAGATTTTTCTAAAGTATGTTTTTTAGGCTCAAAAATTATGGATATGCCTTAAAAACATTTTAGCGATGTTTTTGACTATGCTCTATCTTTCTAGTACATGATAGCAAAAATTCGTAGAACTATCAAAAGTTTGAATAATTTGAACAGAATAAACAAAAAATAAGTCAATGGCGCGACACTTTTGAGTCAACAGATAACTAAAGACACTTAAAATATCATTTTTCCCAAGAATTTTGGAAAATCGCGAATTCTGGAGGGAGAGAGAGTGGTGAAAAATTTCTGGGTAGAGTTAAAATTTTCTGAAAATGGAACTCCTCCCTAAGATCACATATGCACCAACTATTAGCAAGCTCTTAAAAACAATTGAAGAAAGTAAACCTGCTCTGAGTTGCTAGCAGCTTTTTCACCTTCAATCGAAATTTTTCACCACAGCAGTATATTGTGCCATATAAGCTGCAATCTCAAAACCTTTATTCAAACTAATTACATCCTAATAATCATAAAAAGCTTAGTAGAATTGACCGTGACAAATATTTTTTATTTTTCTCACTTGTCTAGTTTTACAAGCAAAGAAGAAACAATCCAGCCAACCTTCAGTAAAATTATTATTGTGATTTTTAATCCTTTCAGCTTCTGACTTTTGCTCAAATTCTGTATTTCCTTTTCACCAAAACTCGATCTTTATATTAAAATTTCAGAGTATGACATGCACTTATAAGACATAAACAGAAGTGAGTCACCAGATATGTAACAATTGGAAATTGTTGGAGGGGTGATGGGTGGGAGTCAGCAATTTTTAGGGGGAGTGAGAAGCGATTGGCCCAAAATGCCAAAAAAACACCTAAAAATGGTCAAAAACACAAATTTAGCATATTCAGACTACCCAACTCAAACAAGACTACAAAATTTAATAATGTATACGCACTTTGTAACGAGTTTGGCTCGTTGAAATTTTGTCTAGATTCTTAATGTTATTCATTCTACAGTAATAAAAAACTTCAGCCTTTAAATAGAATTTAAGGACAGGATATATTTGATACAAATTAAAAGCTTGAAATTTATGCTTAGTAAAGGCTCATTCATACTTCGTCCGATCCGACATCGGACGACACCGCATGTTGCACCCTGTCGGACGCGTGTCGGACAGAGTCGCAAGATGCGACATGCGGTGTCATCCGATGTCGGATCGGACATCGGATCCGACTTTCATTCATACTTCATCCGACTAAAAATCAATATTTTCAGCGCAACAGTTTTTATATTGTCTCTCTGTCGAACAGCGTTTGTACCATAACTGGGCGTGGGGGTTGGGGGCATACGTAGGCAGCAAGAAAATTCTGGGGGGTGCAAGATTTTTTGAAGGTCAAAAAATGGCCTTAAAAATGGTGGTTTGGCGAAAAACACACCATTTTTCGACGTTCTCATCGAGCACTATCCATTGGCATCAAAAAATTGCGAAAAAGAAACGAAAAAATTTTCAAAAATTGAATTCTGAGGGGGTTATTTTGATTTCTGGGGGGGGTATTTTGGTTTCTGGGGGTATTTTGGTTTCTGCGAGGTGCATGCCCCCAAATCCCCCAACGCCTAAATGTGGATGGGGTATGTAACCCCCTAGAAACTAGAAAACCCCCTAGAAACTAGAACACCCCCCAGAAACCAAATACTCCCCCAGAATTCAATTTGTAAAAATTATTTTCGTTTTTCCTCAATATTTTGATGCCATAGGATAGTGCTCGATAAGAAACGTCGAAAAATGGTGTTTTTTTTCGCCATACAACCACTTTTAAGACAATTTTTGACGTTTAAAAATCTTTTCACCCCTCCCCTCCAGAAATAAAAATTAAATGCTGAAAGTATTCGAAGTTCGTTTCATGCGCCAATTTATTTAATTTAATTTATTTTATTTAATTCAATTTATTTTATGTTCTTTATACAGCTATGATTAATAACTCCGTAGTAACGTCGTCAAAATCGCCATTGGCCATATGCAATTAATTAAATTTTAAACCTGAAAAATACAATAAAATGAATTGACTGCAACAATAAATAGTACAAAATAAACGAGACACGATATGCCACAGCGCTTTTATACGACTAGTACAGAGCACTAAATTAATCAAAAATTTAAAGCTTGAAAAGAATGAAATAGTACAAAATAAACAAGGCGTGCAATGCGCTACATGTCGCGCCAATCTTCCTACACGCTGTAGTTTAAATTTCATGTGTGTCGGACGGACGAAAGTTGAAACCAACTCAACTTGTCCGTTCCGACAAAAAAGTCGCATTGTAAAACAAATATGACGTCATGCGCAAAGAAAAGTCGTGACGCGTGTCGCATGATGTCGGATAATGTCGGTGCGTGTCGGAGCAGATTTGTCAATTTTTGCATTCCGACACCAAATCGGACGGAGTCGGACGAAGTATGAATGGGCCTTAAGAAATATCAGCAAGAACTTTAACTAACCAAGTCTGATTTCGGCCGCATCGTTGCTATGCATATCCAAGTGATTTATCACCAATTGGATTACCACGTAACTGTATTGCGTTTGTATGCTATACATAATTGCCTGGAAGCAGCTGAGAGCAAAGGCGGGCGGATATCCTGAGGACCTGCAAGTAGTTAAAAATTTTAGGTGGAAGAAGTCGGCTATGGGTCTACGATCATCTATTTGTGATTAATAATAATAAAAAGTGTCAACATAAGAAAGGCTAAAAAGACTAATTTTAGTCCAAAAGCCGGGGAGGGGTAAATAATCACAACTTTCATGGGTATGGAAGAATGGCCGACATAAGGCGTGAATATCCCATATGCACAAACAAGCATAGCAATAACTTCAAATTTTGGGTCGAAGAGTAGTCGGCCATTGCGGGAAGGAGTGTACTTTGAACGAAAAGGGCAAAAGAGCACAAACAATGGCTTAAAAGGAAAGTTTTTGCCAAAGCAGGAGGGGAGTAAGAATGTTATCTTCTGGGGATGAGAACAACAAATTTTGAATGGGAGACCCCATTACACTATTATGTAACCGCATATATAAATGGATCCCCTTCAGCATACACGTGGATCCTTCTCAGCATGTACATACGTGACAGGGGGTGTGAGGAATGCTACACCTGAGGTCGGTCGTCTGCAATCCTCCCGAGGTCAGAAAATTTTTGACCCCCGATTTTGGGGAAAATTTGCATTTTTTGACCGTTTTCATGTGGTTCTTGGCCGTTTTTGGCCAAAATTTGGAGGTCATTTACTCCCCCCTAGAAATTGCCGGCAATCACCATCCTAAATTTCGAGCCGTGACACGTATGCCCTTTAGATACATGTATAAAAAAATATGTATGAAAAAAATAATTTTAAAAAAATGAAAAAAATACAAAGATAGAATTCCTTTTTGCTACCTACAAGCAAGATTACATCGTATGTAGCCAATTACAAATAAGCACGAATATTTATGTACATGTAGACGAAGCGGATTCGAGGTTCGGCAACTTCAAGAGCGAAATAATGCAAAAGTAATAAAAAATAACGCAACATTTCTTGATAATTTGAAATTTTAGGCGATTCACACCAGAAGTTTTTTTTAGAGATTTCAAGAGCAGGCTACATAAACATTTCTCTTATTTTTTTAGAAGAAAGATAATGCAAGTTAGGACAGATAAATTTAGGCGACGGATAAACTGAATGATCTTATTTCATTCAAACTATGAAAACATTTCAGTAATAAAAGAGTTCGATGGCTTTTAAAAAATAGAAATATGCTAAAGAGAAGATCGAAACTAGAATTTTTCAATCTAAAACGTGACGAATCCTAGCAATCGAAGTCAATCGGCTTTCTATCCATTCCAAAATTTGACATCACATACCGTAAAATCTCGACAAAAACAATTTTCGTTACTGGCATATTTGGATATTCTTCATCTAAAATCACTTCTTTGTCATGTTTCAATTAAAAAATAAGCATATTTATCTTTATACAAATAGTGAAAAAGAGAATTTATAATTTTTTTTACAAAATTAGTAGAACAATCAAGAGACGGTCAGTTACCCCACCATTCTAAATTTGAGCAGGCACGTATCTCTGGGGAGGGGGAATGGGAGGGGGTTCGGATCCCCCAAAATTCAGAAAAATAGGACTTTTTAAACGTTATTTTGAGCTATTTTTGGCCTAAGTCCCCCCAAAAATTGGTGATGGTCCCCCCAAAATAGGACGGCCAGCTACGTGCCTGAATTTGAGTACCTAACTAAGTATGTAGATGTATGATTAAGCCTGAGACATCGCATCTGAAAATGCCAAATCTGGCCAATGGACAAAGCAGGAAATAAAAAAAGCTGACCACAAATGATGGTAGTC
Organism: Mermis nigrescens; assembly: GCA_036768485.1. NCBI lineage: Eukaryota > Metazoa > Nematoda > Enoplea > Mermithida > Mermithidae > Mermis > Mermis nigrescens. Next base: position 294,455 of record JAVLUZ010000728.1, read on the forward strand.
AAAATGGTTGAGCACTGGCTGCAGCACACATTTCATATTGCCGAAAGAAGCCTTGCCAATCAGCTCCCTGAGGCAAGCATCGGCTAACGAAGATGGAGTTTCTTCCTGGCATTCTACGCCGTCTCCAATGCATACGTGTTTCGAATCAGCGTTATCCGCAACTTAGACAAAACAGCAGGGATACGTATCTATTTACATATTTATCCTGTTTCTGAAGGATTTTATTGTTTAAAAACGTGGATTAACGTTCCAAATGTAAATCTGTGAAGTAAAATAATAAGTGATGATAAGTTTTTTAAAAATAAGAATAATAATAATAATAAAATGATAATAACTCTTTAAACTAACTATACTAAATTGAACTAAAATATAGTCAAAACATGATAATAATGGCGGCCAATTAGACAATTTTGATTTATACAACTTTTTAGAAAATTTTTGGGAAATTACGAAAAATCGCCAATTCTGGGGGTACCCCCAATATCATGTATGGGGACAACCGCATCTGCTGGGGCCCCGGCCTGGGGTATCCCCATCCTTCTGCTACATATATGCTATAAAATAGGATGTTTAGGCCTTATTTCACGGAAAATCCGCCAAAATGCCGCGATCTGGGAATAATTTTGACAGTAACAGAAGCTTGGAAAGTTCAGCGGGGAGAAATTAAACCTCTACTCAGCTCTCCTCAGTGGAAGAGTAATAATGCCTCCTCTCAGTCTCCCTAATCACCCTACGGTCTAGACATTTCGTAAAAAGAGGGCAGTACCAAAAAGCAAAATTATTTTTGGCGCAGAATGTTTTACACTGAAAAAAAGTAAATTTTTGGAAATTTTTGTCAAAAAACGCTTTAGATTACCTAAATTCGTTTAATTTGAGCCTGGATCTGCCGCGAAGTGCAAAAAATTTGTGAAATTAAGGAATGAGGATTGCTGGAGATGAATAAAAGTACTGTTATTTCCTTGTACTACGTACATGGACTAATATAACAAAGTGACCAGAAATATCGTTCTGACGCAGAAATATGACTTTCAGGTCGTAAGATTAGTCGATACATATATACGTATTGTATGTATACTAGGGATGGACCGGGTCCAAGTATCCGGACCCGGATCCGGCACAATCCGACGATTTTTGTGGATCCGGACCCGAATCCGGACCCGAAAATTTCAAAAGTTAAGATCCACTGCTGGACCCGAAATTTTCAAAAGTAAAGATCCGGACCCGGACCCGAAAATTATGAATTTTTAGGAACCGAGTCAAATTGTTTTCTGAATAAACTGAGAAATAAGTATTTAATACCAAAAATTGCTGGTTGGAAAAATTGAAATATGCTTGCGCGAGGGTTTATATAGCAGTGAGTGAGTAAGGTTTAACAAATCGGACCGGTGAATATTTTTTCCTGAATTTTATTCAACTTAGACGTAGCGATGTAGTTTAGGGCATACAACTGTAGTGCTTTAACATTATAACATAACGTGGATGGCGTCGAGCCGGCGGACCTAGGCTGTTATGCGTCACGTATTTTCTATTGAGGTTAACTGTTTTCGAGAATAAACATAGAAGCGCGGATTTTGGAGCGAAAATACTTTGTATATTTTTATTTGCATCCATTCAAATAGAGTATTAATCATGATGGCAGAGTGTACGCTCAAAGGCTGAGTTTTGACATGATGAGACTCGAAATAGCTTATACTAGAAGCAGGGGCGTATGCAGGATTTTTTCAAGGGGGGGCGGTCCAAAATTGGAATTAAAAAAATATTATGCGTCACGTATTAGAAAAACGTTTTAATGAGCTATGTACATCATGCAAATCCATTTATCATGAGCCAATAGGATCAAAGCTAGCTTAACCTTCTTTTGAACAGTATTATTCATTTTTTATTTATGATTTCTGATCATGTTACCCAGTGTTGTTTGTTTTGTACTCGGCAAAGATTTTTACCGATGTACAAAGACTTTCCGGGATCGTCTTTGTACATGTACAAAGATTTTTGGGAAGACAAAAATTGCAAAAAAGGTTTAAAATTCGCAAACATTTTCGGCGCTTCGCGCCAAAATGAGTAATTTTGTGTTCTATATATCTTTATAATGGCAGAAATCGCATTTCAAACGGGAAAATGTCAAATTTTCCGGGGCTTCGCGCCGTTTTAAGACGATTCTTAGAGATTTTTGCCCTTAGAGACCCAGCAATTCGCTAAAATACACTACCTAAAAGTCGAACATCTCTGTTTTTACCACACTAAAACCGCTACTGTACCATATTATAGTACCCAAAAATTTGTGTGTACAAAATGTGCAAAGATTTTTGGGAAGACAAAAACTGTAAAAAGGAGTAAAATTCCCGAGAATTTTCGGCGCTTCGCGCCGGAATGAGTAATTGTTTGTCCTACATATCTTTAAAATGGCAGAATTTGCATTTAGAATGGAGAAATGTCAAATTATTCGGCGCTTCGCGCCGTTTTGAGACAATTTTTAGTAATTTTCGGCTTCAGAAACCCAGAAATTAGCTAAAATACACTACCAAAGGTCGAAAACCCTATTTTACCACACTAAAAACGCTACTGTACTATTTATAGTATACAAAATTAGCATGTAAAAAATGTACCAAGACTTTTGGGGACCATCTTTGATCTTTGTATATACATGTACAAACGGATCTTGTACAAAAAACACTGATGTTACCAGCCCCATCTTATCTGAAAACAATGAATATAATAATGTGATATATAACAGCAGATTTAAATAATTATTGCACAGTTTAGGGTATCTTTGGACCCGGATCCGGAGAAGGCCGGGTCTAAGGTCAAAGATCCGGATCCGGACCCGAATCCGAAAGTTTGGAAGACTAAGATCCGGACCCGCCCGGACCCGAAGTTTTGAAAATTTTGAATCCGGTCCATCCCTAATTATACATATATGCCATTAAATAATTATTATCAAATTAATTATTTATCAATTTACGAAATTAAGAAAAATGGTAATTCGATATCGTTAAAAACATATTTATTCTTTATCTCACCAACTATTTTAACGCAATGGTTCTTAATACAAATAGCGCCTCAAGTAGACGTCCAATCATCTGCAAGTGAAATACGGATTTCACCCTGATCAATACATTCTAGAAGAGAATAACCTTTAGCCACTTAAAATTAGGTAGCTAAATCGTATATACATCTTAAATCACATTGTCATGCGTGTTTTTTATTCAGTCGCCATTTTGTCATTATGCATGAGTCTTTTTTCTTATATTCTTTCTGGACAATAAATACTTTCTTGTCTAATAAAATATAATAATTCTTTGATCTACATATTATACATACGTCTATGTATGCAAAACATAAACGTTAAAATTAGTGAATTTACCTACCATCGTGCATGTTGAATAAGAGCGAGGGAACGATTTTTTCCATATGTTGCTTTTCCCAAATATTTGCCTGCAAATCGTCGCTCACCGTCTTACGAACAACGCCACGCAAACCTTTTATGCCAGCTCCACGCAATTTCAATCTGAGCATGGCACATACAAAAAGGCGAAATCAAAAGTAAGGAAGATGATTTTCAAATATAAAGGGATGTCCCGAGGCAGGCTTTTTAGCCGGGGCCGGGGCAAGATGTTATGCATACTAACGTATGCTCACCCTATAAATGTACACCTTAAATTATTTGCAGTACTTTTTTACATCAGCACTTAATCATATTAATGTAGAAAGGGGATTAATTTCAGGTTTTTCACCGTTTAATGGTTTTATATTAAAAGCTTGAGAGGTTAAAAAATGCTTTGAAAAATATTAATGATGCACTTGATACTAAATCAGAAAAAAAATTTATACATGATTTTAGGTTTTAAAAATATTTATACATGACTTTAACTTTTATTCAATTTTAATTTTAATTTTTTCTTAAATATTCATATGATTTCAATTTTGATTTAATTTTAATTTTAATTTTTTTACGAAACAATATTAATATATGATTTTAGGTCAGGGCGCCAAGAACTGTGATCACAGCATCGAATCTCGTGTATGCATTCTGTCAGTTAAGAGATCATCGATTTCCTTTATTAGATCTAACAGAATAGAAAAAAATTTATTCGTCATACGATTTAGGCCATATGTAACAATTTGATTCAAAATTGAAAAAGTAATGATTAGAAATTGAGAAAAAACTTGAAGAGCTCAGAGAAGTTGGCAGAGGATCGAAAACAATTACGAAATAGATATTCTAAAAAGTTCGAGAGAGTTTGATTTTTTCGATTGGTTCAATAATTTTTGAAATGATTTTCTAATAATTTTCAATTTTTTAAACAATGGAGAATTCAAGGAGCGAAATTATGAGATGGTGAGTGGATCATCCATTCCGATTAAAAATGGCACCTGTCATGTAACAGTTCAAACTTGAGATTTCACCCCCGCAAAAAAATAACCCCACAGAAATATATTTTCATCCGCTCAGAATTTACGATTTAAAAAATCGTAGAAAATGCCCTGGTTTGAGCCTTTTAGCGATCTTTTAGTTCAAAAGTGCCAAGTGTTTTGTGGCTTCGCGCAAACAGACATTTCTGACTATACCTTGTCAAATTTCATAATATTTTTTGATTTAATCCCTTCCCGAATTTACATGCTGTGCACGTATGGAAGTTGGTCATTTTTAGAGAGAGGGCAGGAGGTGAATGACCTACGATTTCCGACCAGAAATTACAAAAAGCACCCAAAAATAGCTTTGTCAAAATCTGGAGTGGAAGGTACAAAAATTTCTGACTTTGAGGGAGGAGCAGGAACTGAGGGACGACTGACTTTGAATGAGGATCCCCATCCCCGTGTTACATATCCGATAGATAGGTAAGATTCAATATGTATATAATCTACCGGGTCCAAAAAGTCCCACCAACCGTCAAAAAACGATCACAAACTTGATAATTTTGACGTTTCTCATTAAGCTCTATTCACTGGCCTTATATAATCATTTACAAAAATCGAAAAATAAAATTGGGAGGGTCAAGCCAATCAATTTGTTGGAATATTCCAGATTCTAGGGGTTCAAAGATCGAACCATCTAATCAAGTAGCTAATACTTATGAAATCGTTACACCTCTAACATGCATTAAGGGCGGTTCATAGAAAGCCAAATATTAGAGTCTGCTTCACGAAAGCAAGTGACTTTAATTCAACTTTCAGCACCTAAGGGAAGGCAACAGAAGTAATTGAAAGAAAATCTATAGTGGAGATGGGCCATGTTTTGGTCCGGATAGGGACTTGCTTGGCTCTGTGCCGGAGCATATGAAAAACACAAGGACTTAAAAAATAAGGTAACAACTAACGAATCTTTTTTTATAATTATACAAAGCAATATTCATTCAATCAATGAGGTAAATGTTAAATTGAGTTGAAAAAGAGCTTAGACTATTGACCACGCGTCGTTTGGGTTTTTACGGGTTTGCACCCCCAGAATCAGATAGACCCCTAAAAATCGATAGACCCCCAGAATTGAATTTTTGGCATGTTTTTTTGGATTCTTGTCAAATTCACATTAACCAAGCCAGACTCCCAGAACTTGGTCGATTTTCATATATACTGGAGACTGACATCTAAATGAAGCTTAAAACACAATTTAATTTTTTAAATTTTGACCCTCAAGTTTTTAAACATTTTAAATGCTGAAGGCTTCAGTAAATTCCAAACATTTTCCGTCTTGGTATCTTGCATACATAATAGCTAGTGCACACTGGAGTATGACTTAGCTTTTTTACCATATGTACATAGATACATAATAGTTTGTAGCATTACAATCAAAGTATTTGTTTCATAATTTTTGATTAACTTTAGGCCCTATGCGCCCCGAACGATAGGACCTCTGTGTTTTGGACATGTCTAATATACTTTACTTGAATCTCGACAATGCACGCTTCCTGTTTTGCGCAAACGATTTTGATCAACATAAACATTATTGCATATCTCTTGCTTTCTGTGAATATTCTGATGAGATATTAAATGCGTACATTTTAATAATTTAAGACGTTAGAGTAACTTCAACATTTCTTTGAAAAAGTGACAAAGCCACGGGCCACGTAATTCTCCGGCAAGGTACATATTTCTAACGCTTTTTCTTGTGCTATCTTGCTCGTTTCTTCATTCGCTTGAGACAAAATTTGCAGAAAATCCATAATTTTGCATGATTTATTGCTATTTAAACTAAAAGCCTATATTCATTCACCATCATGCGTACCTACCTTGTAGAAGGGTCCAAATTCGAGCTGTGACACAAAACGCTAAATTTAGAAATAAAAAAATCGTAGCGTCTATGATAACTCGGTGTATCTTCCTGTATGTTGGCAAAACCAATGAAACTATCCGTAGCCATAATTTCAAACTCTGGTTGTTGCGTTTCAAGCAGCTTTTGAATCACCTGTTTGAGCAGATGAGAATTTGCGTAGTATACTATTCACAGCTGCATTATGAGCAACGTTACATAACACATTAAATATCACGTCCACACTCACAGTAAGGCGAGATGCATTGATTTTCTGGATACAACTTTTTAAAGCTTAAAGGAAAAATGAAAACAAGCTTCTAGCACCAAAAAGCGCTAGGGGCTAAACAAAAATAAATGAAAATTACACATCGAAATTTAATTAACTTTTATTAATTATTTTTATTATTATTGATTCAGTATCCCCGCTAGACATTTCGAAAGTTCAATGTTAAGGATGGAAAGGTGTTTATGAGACTATGTAGATCAAAAACTTTGAAATTCTCGTCAGATTTTAACGTCTTATCAGCAGCCTTAGGTTTGCTAAGAACACATTAATTGCATGTTACTCAATCATCACAATAAATCTTATATAAAACAACACAATTTTGCGAGTCTTACTCTCAAGAAACTTTCTACGAAAAGGTTTAGACTGGGCGAGCCGTGACAAGCGGCCATTAAGCTGTCTATTGCATCAACGCCAATCCGCACATAACTGATTCGCAATCTATAAATGTCTCGTGCTATCCTGAAGAACACTTCATGAATCATCGAAAAAATGGTTGAAACTAAGCAAAAATACAAATGAAATAGAGTAGCATCAGCACCATACATGATCTTGTGTAATTAACCCAGTGTTTTTTTACAAAGCAATTTTGCGCACGGTACGTATAAGTTTTAGGTCATCTATTATAATATGGCACAGTAACGCTTATTGTGTGGTGAAATTGAGTTTTTGGACCATCTGGAAATGCAGTTTAGTCAAATAAGGATTCCTGAAGATGGAAAATACAAAAACTCGACGATAATTGTGATGTTAAACGTTTTCAAGTAGAATGAGCGGTCTTTTTATTGATAAATACTTTGCCTTTAACACAATTTTAAATCTTGTGCAGAGAGAACAGAACAGAAAATTATTAAATTTGTACAATTTCGAAGTAATATTTAACATAATTTCAAGTCGAGTTAAGGCTTTTAATCTACAACCGGCGGAAATTGCTAAATTGTATGAAGCTCTAGACTTATTAAGTTATTTGAGCTTTTAGAATAAACACTGAAAGTTTATATAAAGAAATAGCACAGAAAATAGTGCACACCAGAAATTTCCGGGAATTATAGTTTTTTATATACAGTTTTCGTCCTCCCAAAACCTTTGCATCATACAAAGAAAGTTCTGAAGCAGGTTTTTTTGTACAAGTTTCGTTTGTACATGTACAAAGATGGTCCCCAAAAGTCTTTGTACATTTTGTACACACAAATTTTTGGTTACTATAATATAGTACAGTAGCGATTTTAGTGTGGTAAAAACAGAGTTGTTCGACTTTTGGTAGTGTATTTTAGCTGATTTCCTGGTCTCTAAGGGCAAAAATCACTAAGAATCATCTTAAAACGGCTCGAAGCGCCGAAAAATTTGACGCTTTTCCTTTTGAAATGCAATTTCTACCATTATAAAGATATATAGAACACAATAACTCATTTCGGCGCAAAGCGCCGAAAATTTTTGCGAATTTTAGACCTTTGTTTGCAATTTTTGTCTTCCCAAAAAACTTTGTACATGTACAAAGACGGTCCCGAAAAGTCTTTGTACATCGGGAAAAATCTTTGTCGAATTCAAAAAATTGTGTTCTGAAGTCACCTTATATTCGAAAAAATTTCTGCTGAGTCGAAAAAACGCGGTTTCAGCCGTCCCCTCGAAAAAAAATTTTCGCCCCTAGGCCAAAATATTTTACCCTATCTCAGAATTTTCTATTTTTAAGAAATTCTTTAGTTTCCTTGTTTTAAGTGTGTTTAGCGATCTTTTAGTCCAAAAGTATAAAAATTTTTACTAGCCATTTTTTACATGATTTGGTGAAGTGAATCAGAATTTTATCGAAATTATTGGTTTTTAGAAAAATAACATCGTAAGAAACGTCAAAAAATAGTACTTTTGACGCTTAGCCACCGGTTTTGAGCCCAAGAAGAGAACTTAATTTTTGTTTTCATATAACACTCTCCTCCAGAATTCGCATGCTGTGCACGCATGGTGAGCATCACCACTAAAACACCAAAGATGACTCTAACGCTCATGCAAAAGGCAATAACTATCTGACAAAGTCTTTCTTTATTAATTCATCTTTATTCACAAAATATATAGCAATGTCACTCAATATTTCCTCATATAAAAACCTTAAATTTCACAACTTTTTGGGCAGCTGTTGCTGCGCTTAAAAATATTTTGTATTTAATTCATTCATATGAATTTAATCACTGAATCAAAAAGCATGTAGAATCTGAAAGTTTTCCGATTTATAAGGAAGCATAAGGATAAGATAATGGTACATAAGATAAGCATAAGATGACAAGCAGATAGATTGGAATAGGCAGGGGCGAAACCAAGATTTTATTTCGGAGGGAGGCTCAAAATTTTTGAAGTCCTATATCTCGAGAATCGTAGGGAGATACGCGAAAATAATGGCATTTTTGAGCATTTCTCGACGAAATCTATGCCATGATAAAGGAAAAATTTTGAAAAAATCTTGCTTAATTTTAAACCTGGATATCAAGAATCTATCCTTTAAGCTATCTGTACGACTAATTTCTCAATATCAGGTTGAAGCTTGACTCCAAAACATTTCAAAATACTTGTCTTTGCATTTAATTTTGCGGTTTTGCAAAGAAAACTAATGAAGAAAATGACATATTCGCTATTCTTAAGTCAAATCTGGGCTTCTAAGGTAAGAAATAGGATAGAAAATAAGAAATCCGGCGCTAAGCGCCGGAAAATTTTGAGTTTAGTAGCTCAAAAGTGAGCTAGAAACGCATTTTGACTGTCCTTTTAGTAGACTTCGAGAATTTTTAATTTTTTTACTTTGGGGGACCTTGTGAAAAATGAAAATATTTTTTATTTCGGGGGGGCCCCGCCTGGTTACGCCCTGGGAATAGGATAAATGAATAAGTCATACTTTCAGCGAGGGAAGGGGGAATTATAAATCTGTATTTACGCCTGTACTATATCTCAATTAACTAATGAAAATTAAAACATACGAAAAAGATTGCTGAAGGCGCCATTTAAAAAATTGCATGAATTAAAAAATGGCTAGTATGGTACGACATAAACATGTATATAATTCACCTGTTTGACAAATAGTCACCAATACGATCTAATTTTTCTGGATGAGAGATCGAATAGAAGGTTAGCTTCTGCATATTAGCCTTTACAAGACCGATGCCAGCGTTCGCAGGATAAATGCTGTCCACTAAACGCTTGTATCGCGGTTGACAGGCATTACAACACAAACAAGATGCAAAGATATTCATTAATCGTCGTCAACCCCTCAAATAAAATCTAATGATGCACAGTAAACAAGCACATAAGACAAGATTGCTTTAAAAGCAAAAGTAATGCCTACTTTTTGAAAATTGTGATAATTTGCTTATAATTTCAGGCCATATGTTCTGAAATGGATGTTGATGTCTTTTTAAAAATTAATTTTAATTTTTCATCACCTTCCTGATTTTGTAGTTCCTTCCACTAACTTGAATAAATTTAAATTTAGATTAACTGACCTCGACTTATCTGAAATTATTAACGGGCAATTTTGTAAAAATTTTAATGTTACATACGACTCAAAATTAAAGCGCTCTTTTCACAAAATTTTTTGGGCTTCTGTCTCGGACCCCGCTAGGGGGAGGGGCGCGCTTGATCGCGCCATCCATGACCCCTCAGCCCTAAAAGAGATGGTTTCCGTTGGATTCTTACCGTATCTTAGGTATCCGGGTTGCAAAATTTGCAAACTGAAATTAATCCTTTAGCCCCCGGCATCCTACGTTTAATTGACACCTATCTTATGTGTGTGCAGTTAGTTTGCTAGCAGTAGCGTGTGTAGAAGCACTTAGTCGCGTTTTCCCCAGGTTGTCGAATGTGCTGATTTCATCGGTGACATTTTTAAAGTACAAAGTTCAGCGCATAAGCGAGTTTATACCTCAGCATAATAAAAAATATAGGTAATAACTTATGTCTCGACAGCTGTCTGTGGAAGCGGTGCTGGCGCCAATCTAGATCCCTAATCATAGAAAATAGTGCTAAACATTCGATGGGTTGTTCTTACCAATGTTCTAAGTAAGTCATGTGCATACATGTTATTGCCAGTATATAGGCTAAGCCTGAGATAAATGGGGCAAAAATTGAGTGAGCGAAGCGAGTGGAGCAATTTTTTTCCATGCATATATTAGGGTTAGCCCATGTCTGGCACTAATCTGAATTCTCAGGCAATCCCAGAAACCTCCATAATCAATAGTAATAAAAATGTCATTAATAAACTTCCCTCCAATATCGAATGATTGCTAAAGATTCTGATTTTAAATCAAAAGGTCCACGATTCGAGTCCAGCATGCAGCAGTTTTCTATTCTTTCGTTAAACGAAGTCCGACCTATGCCCTTGCCCATCATAGCTGAGTAACATTGACTCGCGGAAAGTTTATGGACACACACAAAAGGTAGGTATCAACCAGACATAGGAATGACCCGAATCAAAATTCTGGATGCGGGCCTGGCGATAGTCATGTCCTGCAAAAATCTTCTATTTTATAAAGATTCTAGATTTAATACCCGAAGCTGATCCTGATAAGACATACATAATGTTTGGATAAGGGCACCCTAAGACACGTTTATTATGGGCCAATATGGAATACTTTTCACGAGCGCCAGCCAGCGTAACTCGTTAAGTGTTAGTGTTGTTATATTTCAAAATGAAACTTTGCCATGTAAAAGACAAGTCATTTGTCTACCTAACCCAAAAATAGCGCCCCACGTCGCCTTCTCAAGCGATGCTGGGCGCTTTTTTAAAAGCATTTTAGTGTTCCATGTTAGACCCGAAGTGGGTCAAACTTGAAACACCTTCTTTATTTTTAAAAAGAATCGTTTAGAGAGTCGGAGAAGCCTTAAAATACGCTCCTTAACTATCCTAAATATTACTACGAACCAAAACATAAGTGCCAAAAGTTTATTCTCAATCTGTATAAGAAGCAAAATGAATGATCAAGTTGATGTTACAGAAAAATGGCAGATGGCGACTTCTGACTCTACTAACGCAAATAAGACAATCGAAGCGATAATAAAACACAAAAACAAAAGTCTTATCAGGCCAAACGAGTTTTGGTTGTATAAAGCTGTTAATTCCGTAAGATGCGTATATTCTACATTGGAACACTAAATATGTTCCATGTTAGACAAAACAGGCAATATGTGACAAAAATGCCTAAACAGTGGAGAAGGGAAACGGAACGCATAACATAGTCTGCTGATAAAGCGTAAAAAACTACGACTGGAAGCTGTTCAACCTAGATTCACTAAAGATTTTTGGTCATAATAATATTCTTCCTTACGATGATCATTTATACAACTTAAATTATGCAGACTTGAATTAAGACGCTTGCAGATTTGCCTGTGTATGATGCATCAAATTATTTGTCATAAATCAAGTTTAAAAGCTGATAATTTTTTTGTATTTAATCTTAATAATACCCGCAGCATTAATAAAGTCAAGTTAGTTATACCTGTTGTTCATTCTAATTTAGAAAAGTTTGATTTCTTTTACATATATATCGCATTTCGAACGATCTTCCTGACTTTATTGTTTCTTCCCCTAACCTACACATATTTAGGTCTAGCTTAGCAAACTTTGATTTATCTAGATATCTTGTGAGGCTCGCATAAAATTTGTCATTCCATTGACTCGCATGTGACTACATAATTCATAATTGTATCTATTATGTATCTTGTCATTTTGTATTTTATCAGTTTGGTTTATTAGTAATAAAATTTCTTGTTGTTGTTGTTGTTAATCAAAAAGAGGAATAATTTCGTTATTTGTGATTTTTCGAAACATCTTTAAACAGCGATTTTCGGGGTTCTTATCATCAGGAGCACCAGCAGAAACCCAAATATTGCCCCGGAAACAAGTTTCTAGAAAGTTTCTTTCAGTAGGGATCGAACCTGAGATCTCTCGCTCGTGTCTTAGACAGACACATTATCCAATACACCAAGGACCCAATATTATAATAAGTTAACGAGTTATTAATAAACCGCTTACGTGCTAATCTTTTAAAAATTTGTGGCGACAGCAATTGCTTGCGGATTCAGATTGGTGCCAGACATGGGCTTAGCCTAAGGCAAAAATAGGGCAAAAATTGTTCCACTCACTTCGCTCATTCCGCACTTTTTGCTCGATTTATCTCAGGCTTACCCCATGAGCTGGCACCAATGTGAATGCATATAACTAAGCCTAAGCCTAAGACATTGGTAACAACGATTCACTGATTCTTTTCACCATTATTTTCGTGATCAGCAACATCAATTTCCCACACTTTCATGATTTACGGAAAAAATTTTTTCCGGAACCCGAAATAATCGTTTTCAAGATAAAGCACCAACATATTCTTGATCAGCTCCTTGGATTAATTGGCTGATTTTGGCAAAAATTTTGAAAACATTCTCTGTAATTTCTTGACTCCAAGTACCAAAAATGTAGTCCAGAAACTACATTGTATTCTCACTAATTTAGCAAGACTTCTGGTTTCTTTTCCGCGCTCAGAAATCAACTAGTCTACTTTATACCAGGGATGGAAAAAAACCCAGATTTGAAAATTTTGAATTTTGGGTTTCATTGTTTTTTATAGAAATGATAACTAAAGCTACATACAGTAGCTGGGAATACTTCCAACCACTGTTTTTTAGCGCAGCGCAAACAAAAGTGGCCGCATGCAAAGGAGAATTTTCGGACATTTGTGCAGTGTGCAAAGGAAAAATTCTTACCATCGAAAATAAGAAAAATGAAGAGAAATGAATGAGAAAATGATTGAAGGACTTGAAGCGAAACTTTCTTTTCCGAACAAATAAGTGTTGTTTCATAGTCATTTAACATTTTTATTGCTATCATCACAGCAAAACACTGATACATTCTTTATTAAAACATCGCTATTGACATTGCAAATGACCTGAAATGAATCATTTCAAATTATTATTAATTGATCTTAGAATTAGAAGGCAAAAATGTCAGTTATTATTTAACAAATTCACAATATATAGCTGCATGGACAGTAAAACTGTACTATGCTTGTAGCATAAACTGGCAAGTCGGGTTCAGATTCAAGGATCTTGTTTCACTCAACAATGTACAATGTTAAATCTCGTTCACTCGTGCTTGAAACTTGTACAAAATGGAGCTCATTAAATATTCATTCCGGAAACAGAATGCAGAAGGTGTATGATATAGGCGCATAAAAAATACGCGTAGTAGCCAGTTTTGCTTTGCCTGTATAGTGAACGCTACAGCATCTAACAAAAACGAGCAGATAAATACTTATAATCTTATGCTTAGTGTATTAATATCGCATTTTAGTTTCTAAGCATAAAATATTTTATTGCGCAAATATGAGCTTCTCTGCGCAAACGTACGACGCTCTTGATTAGCAGCTGCACAAATGGGAGTGGCACTAAAAAAAGCCTGCTTCCAACAGCTGCAAGACACGAAACAAACAAAGAGCAACATGCATGCCCTATAGCAATTATTGGGTGGCTCGGAATATAGTCCTCAATTCGTGAACTGAGAAAAAGTGTACTACATGAAGGGACAGCAACAGTAAGGAGAAGATGGGTGGAATGGACACACACTACACCACTACTACTATGCAGACAGCAGCACTGCCTGTATGCAGCAATGAGCAGAGAGAGATGAACTAGAATTGTAATTGTAAATCAGCAGCCTGCACAGACAGACAAGCAGCATGCAACACACACACACACACAACACAAAAACTGCTGAAGGGCAGGCCAGCAGGTCAAATTACTCGAACTCAGGAAAGTGCGGGCTATTGAGGTGGCTGAATGAATAAAAGCACCCTGTTTTGCAGCATGGCATGGCATGGCAATTGTAAGCTAGGGGCTGAGATTTTTGAGCATGGACATCGTGTTGACCAGACTGAAGTTGGTTGGCCTTTACTAGTCAAAGGAACAGCATAAAGCAAACAAAAAGAGATTGGAAATACAATTTGAGTTACCTACAGTATTTATTTCAGTCAATTTGAAAAATTGGTAACCTGTGGATAAAAAACCAAAAACCCAATGATTTTTGCACCCAAAAACGCACAAAAAACCCAGCCTTGCCAACCCTGCTTTTAACCATCTGGATGGTGTTCCTATCAATGTCCAGCACTTTCCAAAAATGACAAATAACAAAATTTAGCCAAAAAAGATTTAAGCGATATATATATTCGCTGTATGAGTTAAGTTTTTATTGAAGGAAAAATATGAAAATTTGGTTTGATGCACTTTAAGATGGTAAAAAATTTTAAGAAGCTTCACAGGTACTTCTACAGAATAGTAACTGATTATGACGTCATCAACAATGATAATGATAGTAATAATTGCAATAGACCCATTTTTTACAAAGCGAATTTATTTTTAAAAAATTTTCACAAATCATCTTCAAAAGCTGATTGTATTTAATCATAATATTACCCACAGCATTAATAGACTTAAATTAGTTATACCTGTTGTAAATTGTAATTTAGAAAAGATTGATTTCTTTTACAAATACATCGCAGTTTGGAATGATCTTCCTGATTTCATTGTATCTTCCCCTAACCTGAACATATTTAAATCCAGGTTAGTAAACTTTGATTTATCTAGACATCTTGTGGGGCGTGCGTAAAAATTGTCATCACATTGACTCGCATGTCCCATTACTAATTTGTTTGTTTCTATAATGTAACTCGTCATTCCATATTTTTTCACTTTGTTTTATTAGTAATAAAATTTCTTTCTTCTTTCTTCTTCTACTTTTAATAGCCAGGGCTGGCATGAGTGGGTTTTTGGGTTTTTGGTGGGTTTTTGAGGTTTTAAAAATCTTGAGTTATGGGGTTTTTGGTATTCTGATATTTGCTGGATTTACGCTTCATTGGTGATAAGTTAGATCGTTCACTGCGCCATGAAATTGAGGGCTTTTAAATGAATTTTCAACTGGAAGGCGATGTAATTTTCCAATGTTTGATGTCTAACTTTTATACTTATTACGTTGGCAGTTTCAATGGCCTCATTGGAACAAAATTTCTCAACCTTTTGTTTTGTCCATTCAAAATTAAGAAATTCATTGAGCACTGATACAGTCTGAAAGCTGGTGTTCATCAAAACCAATGCCAATCGATGGATACTGATGATTGTGATGATAGAGATAGTGATCACTGGACACTGATCAGCACAGCAACATTCGAATAAAGCTTTGTTTTGAACTTGTCCTGTTTTTTATGTTGGGTCCGTTATATGTCACAAAGTCAGCCAATTCAATGTTTATAACTGTATACAGACAACTCTGGTGTGTATCAGGAAAAACCCACCAAAAACCCTCAAAAACCCACCAAAAACCCCAAAAATCCAAAACGCAAAATTTTCAAATCTGGGTTTTTGCCAGCCCTGTTAATAACCGACAATGTATTTGTTCACATTTTATCAAAAGATGTTGAGCCGCTTAGTTCTATTTTCGAAGTTTCTTATAGAAGTGGTGAAGTACCTTCTTGTTGGAAAGATGCGATTGTAGTACCTATTTTTAAGAAAGGTGATTATTCTTCAGTTGAAAATTACCGTCCAATATCTCTTTGTTGCATCACTTGTAAAATTATGGAGTATATTATAAAAAGAGCTTTAATTGCTTCTTTAATGTCAAAAACTAATTTATTTTCACGGCAGTTTGGTTTTCAAAAGGGAAAGTCATGTGAAACTCAGCTTTTGAAATGTACAAACATGTGGGTTAAATGACTTGACGCATCTATTCCTATTGATGTTGCTTATGTCGATTTTAGTAATGCCTTCGACTTTGTCATTTATTCTAAATTGATAGAGAAGTTGAAGCATTATAGGATAAATGGAATGCCATTAAAATGGTCAACTTCTTTTTTGACAAATCGTACACAAAGGTCAAAATTTTTGATGCTTTTTCTGATCCTAAACCAGTTATTAGTGGCCTTTTTCTGATCCTAAACCTGGCATACCTCAAGGTAGCGTTTTAGGACCCTCTTTATTTCTGTTGTTTGTAAACGATTTTGTTCAAGCTGTTGAGCATAGTGAAGTCTTTTTCTATGCTGATGATTTGAAGCTCTTTTATTTTTCTCAAAATTATACTTTGTTGCAAAAAGATTTAGATAAGCTGGTTTCCTGGTCTAAACAAAATCAGTTAAGCATATCTCTCCCTAAATGTTCTGTGTTCTATCTAGGGTACACTAATCCTAAAGTTACATATCACCTAAACCATTTTTTGTTGTCTGATGCAGATTCAACAAACTTATCATCTAGTTGTCATTGTACTAGACAACTGCCCTAAGTGGGAATCTGTTCGAAATGACAAAGCAAGGCATACTCTACAAAAGCAACTAGCATTAAAGCTGATGCACAAAGCTGATCTCAGCATTAATGACGAGAAATATAAACTTGAAGCTGTAGACAAAATTCAAAAGAGTCTGGTGCCAGACTACCAAATAAAAGTTTATCATGGCAATATTTTGTACTTTCAAGGGCCTGAGGCTGAGAAAGTAATTCACTTGCACGCTGCTAATAATCAATATGATCTAATTACAAAATTGCCTAAGCTGCATTAAGCCCTAGGCTTGGCTGGCCGGACATCATCAATGCTGTAGGAAAATTGCTTCGCCAATGCGCGACATTACAAGCAGGTTATTAGTGGTGGGCAACCACCATTTTTTACACACACACATAGGTACATAGGTATCACTGGATATGCCGCCTATGCTATAACACATCTGATGCCGCTGAGAGGCACTAATTTTTTTGGTTTTTTTCATTTTTTAATTCAATTAAATTGTTTATAATACACAACTAACTCGCTCGTTTAGGCAATTTTCATACATGCTTTCCATATATTTTTGCCATTTTGATCGAAATCTTGCCATAAATCTAAAATAGGCTCAATTTCACGATTTATTAGGCATTGTTTCACATAAAGTGCAAAATCCGAAAATGCTTTCCGATTATTGATGCTTTTGCGATTTTCTTTGTATTCTTCAGAAAGCAAACTCCAAAAGCAGGAGCCAATGCTTTGTACATCGTTAGAAGTGATGTACCTCATGCAGGCTTTATCAGCCAACTTGGTCACAAAATGATTAAAACTCAATTCACCTTGAGAACTCATTTTATAGATAATTTTTGTCAGATATCGCTCATATTTATAACTTTACAAGTCATTTTTCGCTTCTTCAGCCTGTTGAGCAATACATTTTTTAATCACCATGTTCCCAGCCATCTGGGAAGCCCAATTATATTCACAACATCTTGGGCACATTTGAACATTAAAATACCATTTTCCTGAATTTGTTTCAAAAACGTCTTTTTCAGACGGATTTTTTTTGACAAAAATGACATAAATGTATCATGAGAGGGTACATGGGGCGCCCGGATTCTTCCCATATAACTCAATAGGCGGCCGTATTGTCCGCCCATAAGGTTTCTTTTCCTCATCCGTAAAAGGACGTTTTCTCAATTAATATTTTCCTCCATTTTTGAAGATTTAAATTGATGAAAGAATTATTAGTATTTATAGATTTTGCTATCCCTAAAGACCAAAAGTATAAAATGGCTTGGAAATTGGAGGTTGAACTTCTAGTCTAGAGCGGCGGTCTACCCCTCAAATGATTAAGATGCAGTAGACTGTGGACCTAGACTATAAATAAATATTTCATCACATGCACTTAAAATGGATAATTATGTATATCCTGGCAGACCGTGCTATATAGTGAGCCAAGTAGCGCTAGTTACCCCCCCCGAATCCCCCCTGGGCTGGACGCGTTCAAAAAAAATTTGGGAAAAATTTGGGCAAAATCCATCCATGCTGGCGCATGTCGCGAGCATTGTCAATTTAAAGCTATTGCTTCGCCAATGCATGTGTGATATTACTTGTCTCTTTAGATGTTTCAGTATACGTTGCTTCGCCAGTCAACAAAATGCGCTAATTATAAATTCCATGCAGGCTGCCAATGCGCAATATTATAATCATAATGTTTCAGTCTATTATACATTGTTATTTTGCTAGTCAACAAAATGCGCTTATTATAAATTCCACACGCGATATTACCAGCTGCATGCTTTGCCAATGCGCTTATTATAAATTCACTGCCAATGTGCTTATTATATTCATCATGTTTCAGTCTATTATTATACACTGTTGCTTCGCCAATGCGCGATAGCGTCACACACAAGCTGCTTATGCATTAAACGGCCCAGCCAGCTAGCCGTACAATATGTATGTTCATTCCTTGGCTTGCACTTCCCTGCCCCCCATGCCTCATCATTGCACCCTGAGAGAAAAAGCCAGGGTGCAAGCAGGGCGCTCCTCCGCCTATACTATAATACAGGACAGGCTGCTTCTCTGTGATCGAGTGGGCAGGGCCTATAACACAAACAGCCATATATACTGTGTTTTAACGCTAGGGACGCATGCTTAACTACTCACAGGTAGGTGATCTGTGGAGCACATCTGACTGACAATACTTTATGTAGTGTAGGGTGTTAGATTAGTAATCTTTTGCTCACATGGAATGGAAGTCGATGTAGCTTTTCTATGCAAATTTTTTATAATCATGCGTGATATATGTAATAGGCGCTTGTTCGGATGCAAGAATTGTTTATTATGGTTGGTGTTAGATTAGTAAGTAAGCTTATGCTTACGTGGAAGTCAACGTTGCTTTTCTATGCAAATTTTTTTAATCATATGAGTGAATTACGTTGTTCCGGATGCTAGAATTGCTTATTCCAGTTGTTTACGCTTTATGGTGCTGCTGTGTAATACGCATTTTGTATATTGGATTGTGATCAAGGTTGTTTATGCTTTGCGCATTTGCTGCATTCTAAGCATGCCCTAATCTTACAGAAATTAAAGAACTATCGACGATTTGTCGAAACTCTGTTAATTGATACAAGATTGACAAATAGTAATAGAGGAGCCGGATTAAAAATCTGATAGGTGTGGCGGAGCATTGAAATTGGCCGTATTAGTAGCGGCTATTGATATGGAAATCAGATTTCGTTTCGACGTGACACATTAGTCGAATGCCCAAAACTATTGATATATGAAATTTTATCCAGCAACTGCTGAAAGGCGTACGACTGTCTGGATCAGCACGGATATCAACAAATAAAAGTGAGTGAGAATTTATACTTCAGTAATTATAATAATTAGGTCATGCAAACCATCCGGTGATCAATCTTTTTTGTTAGTGTTAGTTAGAAAGGGAAGGATTATGTATATTTTGACAAATAAGGGTGCTAGCATCATTTTTTCCTATGTCTCTTCTAATATTTATTTTTTAAGCCTAGGCTTAGTTATGTGCCTTCACATTGGTGCCAGGGGATGATGTAAGCCTGAGACAAATGGGGCGAAAATTGTGGAGTGAGCAAAGCGAGCGGAGCAATTTTTACCCCATCTTTTTCTTAGGCTTAGATCATCCCCTGGCACCAATCTGAAGACGCACAGAGTCCAAAGACAATTTCGATTAAGGTGAGAATAGCGATTTTATGCGAATTCAAGTAAAATAATAATAATATAATGATATTTATTAACCAATTACTGCCGTAGAAAATGCAATATAAATTACATGAAAAAGGATATAATAAAAGATAATGTCAAAAGAACAAAAGAAAGTTCATCAGCATAGCATAGTAATGGCTGAGACGTACAAGTAGGATTGTTTAATATAAAAGTTGAAAAAACAGACAGAAATGAAAGTTAGAAAATAAAATTTTCTAAAGTTTTTTTTCAATCAAAAAACTTTTCCGTCTGTTTTTTCAATTTTCATGTTAAAGATACCTGCGGAGTAAGTTAAGAATATGGTACTTCCAGGATGCTATGAAATAAACATCAGAAGAGCGGATTTTTTTGCTCAGTACTCAGAACATGTTGAAAGAAAGCGCGGAAAAAAATATTCATTCGTCTATGATCAATATTACAAAAGCTATGGGTTTCGTTAATTAGCCTCTCCTTGACCTACGCAAGCATCTAATTGACCTAAGTATTTGAAGATTCAACAGCTGAATGCAGAATCACATGTAGATACCCAGTTCACGTCGATTTAAGCATCTATACATCAACCTATGCATCTATACATCTACCTAAGCATCTATACGTCGACCTAAGCATCTATACATCAACCTAAGCATCTATACATCGACCTAAGCATATATTGACCTGAGCGGGAGCGACCTCCACCTAAGCAGCTTAAAACATCTTTTCAGATATACTAAGCCTAAGCCTAAGTATATTAGAAGCAAAAACTTAGATTTTCCTATATCTTATCAAGTAAAACCGAAAAAACATGCAGAAAAATGAAAATTTTTTGAAGTTTTTAAAAGTTCAAACAGCTTTCCACGTCTTTTTTCTTGTTTCTCCTTCATTGCTATGCTTCTTTCCATAATTTCAGCCCATATGATTTATTTCTGACAAATGAGTAAGTCCTTGGATCGATCCATTTAATTGTCCCACCCAACACTCAAATCGACAGTTGCCTGCAGCTTTGCAAGTATGGCTCAGATTTTTACCAAATTTTTTTCCGTGCTTCAATTTATCATGTTCTACCAGTTTGGCACAAAAATTTTGGCACTCTGTATTCGTTTTGCAGGTATCATTCGACAAAACTGAGTTTCGGAACCAGCGAACCGCGATAGAAGCATAGAGGTGTTAGAACAAACGAAGACCAGCCAAGTGGCAGCCGCGGAAAGAAAACTGGAACGTTCAAGCCGCAAAGCCGATGGAAATATGACAGAGGAAAGGGGAAGCAGAACTAGTGAAAGATTGAAGCGATCCTGAACCGATTAGTCATGTGATAAGTTTATTTGGAATAATAAAGAGACATGCGGATGTGTTTGACTCCTCGTAACTCATTTTACTGTAACATATCACGTTTACTGCATTAGCGTAAAGGACCAGGAAGTAGGTAATTTCTACCCCCATTAGGTGAGTGCGGGTAAATGTGGGACGTTCAAAGTACAATGAAACAGACTACATGGAATAAAAAACAGACATGCGGATGTGTTTTACTGCTTGTAACTCATTATACTGTAGAATATAAAGTAAATAGCATAAGTTTAAAGGACATTTACATATAATCATGAAGAAGGTAAATGATAACACCATTAGGCGGATGTGTTTGACTCCTTGTAACTCATTATACTGTAGAATATCACGTTTACCGCATTAGTTTAAAGGACATTTACATAAAATTATGATGGAGGTAATTTTCAACCCCAATAGGTTTGTCCGGATAAATAAGGGACGTTCAAAGTTCAATGAAACAGACGATTACATGATCCGAAATGATTGGTACAGATGTAGGAGGTACATAAACATTAGTGAGGAACGTACTTATAGAAACGATAGAATATGGTATTAGTGAAAATCTGTTGAACACAAGTTTGGTCTGTTTACTGTTCTTAGTAAAGCCTTATCGCATTTGATCAAGTACCTTCCTTTATGAAAATTATCTAATCACAAATATTACTGTATCACAGAAATCGAACTACTTTCCATATTCACTACAGGTGACGATCGGATTGGACAACATTTAAGAGGCTGATGTGCGATTGGTAGGAAAAAGCGCAAAACTTTGTTTTTATGACTTCTGCAAAATCCGTCAACAGCGAATCAAATTGATTCGCGCTAAATTTCCTAGCATGACTGGAAAAATAACCTATAAAAAGGGGATGCAGAGCCCATGCGCGCGTAGTCAATTAGATCACAGTGTGCTGATGGGTGAATATGTTGGAAATGGGAAAGGGTGGCATGATTAATGTGTCAATAGTATGATGAATAATAGTTTGTAAAATCGCGATTTACATATTGTTTGCGCTGGAAATGAATTATAGATATGAAGTGATGCACTGCACAAATAATTACCTACATAAATGTTTGTTATTCAGAGAACGATTTAAATGAATTTATTAAAAATCGTTAAATTTTGTGAAGATCGTGATGGGTTGCCCAAGAAGCTGGCGGAACTGGAACTGGTTCCATGCACAGGCGAATACGACTGTCCAACATGTGGCGGGAAGATGGTTCTAATCAAGGATGAATCATGGGTGGATGGATGGATATGGACGTGCCGGGCGCATGTGGCGGTCAGGAAACAGAAGGCGTGGCCTTGCAGAGTGCGAGTGGGCTTGCGCAAGCACACGTTTTTTGAGAATTTGAAGTTACCGATTTGGAGAGTTCTTGGATTTGTCAATTTCTGGGTCAGAGGTGCAGCTTTGCGATTTACTGGCGAACAGCTCGAAATGGCCCAAGAAAGTCTGGTCAACTGGTCATCTTACTGCCGGGAGGTTGTATTTGATGCATTCTTCACGAAACCAGAAAAACTCAGTGGCCCTGGGAAGGTCATTGAGATCGACGAATCCAAATTTGGTAAGCAAAAATATCATAGGGGGCATTCTGTGGAGGGCCAATGGGTCTTTGGCGGCTATTAACAGGGCTCCGGTTGCATGTTTATGGTAGCCGTTGAGGCCCGGGGGTCTGACACACTGCTACCCGTAATCCAAGAGTGGATTAACCCGGGTACGACGATTCTCTCTGACTTTTGGAAGGCATATGACTGCTTGGGAGACCATGGCTACATTCACATGAAAGTAAACCATTCTCTGAATTTCAAAGATCCTGACACACAGACAAATACTAACGCCATTGAGTCCTCCTGGCGAGCAGCCAAGTCTAGTTTTGCATCGTCAGGGAGAATCAAAGCACATGTACCCGGTAATCTAGCTCGGTACATGTTCCAAAAGCGATGCAAGGAAATGCAACTCGATCGCATGGTCAAGTTTCTGCGGATGGCTGGGCAGCTGTACTGTACAATCCGTGTAAGCCCAGTGCACCACGATTTGACGAGGACAGGGACAGCCGCGAGGAATTGGAGGACAGTGACAGCCACGACGAATTGGAGTTTTAGTATAGTAAGTTGTGTTGAAAACATTTTTTCTGATCATTCAGTTCAGCTTAAGATGGGCTTAGGCTTAGGCTTAGTTCTGTGCCTTCACATTTGTGCCAGGGGATGATGTAAGCCTGAGTCAGATGGGGCGAAAATTGCTTTGCCTGCGCTCCGCAATTTTTGCCCCATCTTTGGCTTAGGCTTAGATCATCCCCTGACACCAATCTGAAGCCTCAAACAGCGCTTTTTGGGCTTCTAATCATCAGGAGCAGCACTATGAACCCCTGAATCAAGTTTGCAATATGCAAATTAGCCTAATTTGCATACATACTATGCAGATCAGGCTAATTTGCATATGAAAACCTGGTTTCCGCGGCCAGTTTTGAGTTTCTAGCGATGCTTCGAGATGATAAGAAACCCGAAAAATGGCTGTTTTGTAAGAAATTGAGAAATCAGTAATAACGAATATTTTCCCGTTTTGCTCCTTTTCTAAAAGTACCATATTCATAACTTTAGCCGATACCTGCTTAACATCACATAAAATCGCTATTTTTCGAAATTCGGGGCAGTAATTATTTGCAGTTAACTGCAGGCAATATAGCACACAATGTAAAATTATATGCAGTCAAAAACCAGCGGCCTAGACTGCAGGCAATCTAGCACACAATGTAAAATTATATGCAGTCAAAAACCAGCGGCCAAGACTGCAGGCAATCTAGCACACAATGTAAAATTATATGCAGTCAAAAACCAGCGGCCTAGACTGCAGGCAATCTAGCACACAATGAAAAATTATATGCAGTCAAAAACCAGCGGCCTAGACTGCAGGCAATCTAGCACACAATGTAAAATTATATGCAGTCAAAAACCAGCGGCCTAGACTGCAGGCAATCTAGCACACAATGTAAAATTATATGCAGTCAAAAACCAGCGGCCTTGACTGCAGGCAATATAGCACAGAACATAAAATTATATGCAGTCAAAAACCAGCGGCCTAGACTGCAGGCAATCTAGCACACAATGCGATATTATATGCAGTCAAAAACCAGCGGCCTAGACTGCAGGCAATTTAGCACACAATGTGATATTATATGCAGTCAAGCTGAATGCTTATTAATATGGGGAGCTGGCGCTTCGCTCGCATTTCAACCTGTAGTAGATGGTTTTAGAAGGCATTTTTATTTGAAATGGTCTGGCAGATTTACTTTCTCACTGGGGAATGTTTTTTTGCGCTGCATGGGTAGCAGCTTCAATAGCTGCCCAGTCGCCCATTAGCGCATTTTGATGGGCCAGCGTAAGCTCTGGTTCTATGTGATAGATATTGAGTAGCTGTTGCTGTTCTTCTTGTCCTCATTCTGGAGAATTGTTGTATTACTGTAGTAGAAATAAAATGCTTCATGAATATGTACGTACCTACAGGAAAGTACATAGGTGCATGCCTATATATTGAGTGTCTATATAGGTACTTTATTTTTAGCCACTTTTGCCATTTTCTTGGGTTTAAATGTAATTTTATAGCTGTTATTGTTGACAATTTCGATGAAATAAGGCTTTGTGAATGCTTTTTGGAATCCATATTTTAAATTGGAATGGTCATTGAAGCTTATAAGTAGTTAAGCCTGTAACCCTAGATCGCAACGTTATAGCATAGCCCATGTTATAACATAGGTGAGGACGTAAAAATCTGCGCCCTGGCTTTTCTCAAGGTGCAATGCTGTAGCATAGGCTGTGTTGTAGCATGGGGGCCGGCCCAAACCTGCTCGGGGAGGGGGCGCGCGCCAGCCCAGGGCCAGGGTCCCAGGGCCAGGGGAGGGAAATTTCCATGGGGGAAATTTCCCTGGGAAATCTTTGAAGAGGCGTAACTTTAGAATCAGCAGTTGGATCAGGCTGGAATTTTTAAGGTATGTTAGATATACGTTAGCTTTGATATGTACAAAATTTTAGCGAGCAGCCTACAGTATACCATCATTAGTTTACACTTTTGCATTACTCAAGAACCAATGGCCGGATTTTGTTCAAATTTTCAGGATATGATGTACAAACCTTAGTTGTGCTATGTACAGAATTTTAGCGCGCAGCCTACAGTATACCAATTTACTTTACACTTTCTCATATAGCATTATAACTCAAGAACCACAAGCCGGATTTTGTTCAAATTTTCAGGATATGATGTACAAACCTTGGTTGTGCTATGTACAGAATTCTAGCGCGCAGTCTACAGTACACCAGTTTACTTTACACTTTCTCATATAGCACTCTATTCCAAGAATCACTAGCCGGATTTTGTTCAAATTTTCAGAATATGACGTATAAACCTTAGCTGTGCTGTGTACACAATTTTAGAGTGCAGCATACAGTATACTAATTTACTTTACACTTTCTTGCATAGCACTATATTCCAAGAACCGCTAGCTGTAATTTGTTCAAATTTTCAGGATATGATATTTAAACCTTTGCTGTGCTATGTACAAAATTTTAGTGCACAATCTACTGTATGCTGATTTTTTATTTGCATTGTCTTTTCAATGCTTGAATTTTTAGCTGTACTTGTCTAATGATGCCATTATAGGTTATTTTCGCCCAAAAGTGAGCAACCAGTATAGGCAAACATTGCTCAAATTTGATTATCATGCTATTTTGAGCTTCTCAGAGTTTATCAGAAAACGCCTGAAAAAGGGCGATCTTTGCCTGCTGTTCAACTTGTGGGAATTTTTAAACCCTGAGCTAGCGTTTACTTTATAAACCTCCACACAAAATTCATTAATGAACACATAACTTCATCCATGTCATCAGTATTGATCTAAAAATTAGCAAAGTTTGGAATATTTTTTGAAAAGTTTGGAATATTTTTTGTAAAGTTTGGAAAATTTTTTGTAGCATTTGGAATACTTTTTGTAAAGTTTGGAATATTTTTTGTAGAATTTGGAATATTTTTTGTAAAGTTTGGAATATTTTTTGTAAAGTTTGGAATATTTTTTTGTAGAGTTTGGAATAAATTTTACTTGCTTAAGCATATGAACTTTGCTAAGTTTGGAATATTTTTTGTTAAGTTTGGGAAATTTTTGTAAAATTTGGAAAATTCCTTGCAAAGTTTGGATAATCTTCATTTAATATGGCATTGCTCCAGGATTGCTGACAAATTTTGTAAAACACAAAAAACATGATAATTTTGCATAGTCTATTCATATACTCTACAGTCTCTGATAAAATATGGCTAAATTTTGCATGACTCATTTGATTCATTTACTTTATGGAAAGAACTATGTTTGTTTCACACGGTATTCGAAGAATTATATGACAGGCTGAAGCAAACCATACACAAATATCGATGAAATTCCATAGCTATGAGAAAAACACTAAGCCATTTGTGTACGTGCAGAAAATACATGCAATTTTCCCAAATATAAATCTAATCAAGCATTTCATACTGTGAGGAACATGAAAATTTCAGCCTGATCCGACTGCTAATTCTAAAGTTACGCCTCTTCCGAAATTTCCCCAGGGAACATGAAATTTCCCCCATGGAAATTTCCCCCTGCCCTGGCCCTGGGCTTGGCGCGCGACCCCTCCCCGAGCAGGTTTGGGCAGGCCCCCATACTACAACACAGCCTATGCTACAGCATTGCGCCCTGAGAAAAGCCAGGGCGCAGATTTTTACGTCCTCGCTTATGTTATAACATAGGCTATGTTATAACGTTGCGATCTAGGGACACAGGCTTAACTACTTATAAGCTTCAATGACCATTCCAATTTAAAATATGGATTCCAAAAAGCATTCACAAAGCCTTATTTCATCGAAATTGTCAACAATAACAGCCATAAAATTTCATTTAAACGCAAGAAAAGGGCAAAAGTGGCTAAAAATAAAGTACCTATATAGACACTCAAAATATAGGCATGCACCTATGTACTTTCCTGTAGGTATGTACATATTCTCGAAGCATTTTATTTCTACTACAGTAATACATTAATTCTCCAGAATGAGGACAAGAAGAACAGCAACAGCTACTCAATATCTATCATGTAGGACCAGAGCTTACACTGGCCCATCAAAATGCGCTAATGGGCGACTGGGCAGCTATTGAAGCTGCTACCCATGCAGCGCAAAAAAACATTCTCCAGTGAGAAAGTAAATCCGTCAGAACATTTCAAATAAAAGTGCCTTCTAAAACCATCTACTACAGGTTGAAATGCGAGCGAAGCGCCAGCTGCCCATATCAATAAGCATTCAGCTTGACTGCATATAATATCACATTGTGTGCTAAATTGCCTGCAGTCTAGGCCGCTGGTTTTTGACTGCATATAATATCACATTGTGTGCTAGATTGCCTGCAGTCTAGGCCGCTGGTTTTTGACTGCATATAATTTTACGTTCTGTGCTATATTGCCTGCAGTCAAGGCCGCTGGTTTTTGACTGCATATAATTTTACATTGTGTGCTAGATTGCCTGCAGTCTAGGCCGCTGGTTTTTGACTGCATATAATTTTACATTGTGTGCTAGATTGCCTGCAGTCTAGGCCGCTGGTTTTTGACTGCATATAATTTTACATTGTGTGTTATATTGCCTGCAGTTGACTGCAAATAATTACTGCCGAAATTCGGAAAATGGATGTATTCTAGAATTCGCCCAAAATTTCGACTTGATTGTAAAAAGTGTTGTTTTGCTACTAGATCAGCTAGAATTTGGAACGATCTTCCACAACATATTCGAAGTTCTCCAAATGTTGAGATATTTAAGAAAAATTTGAAAAGGTTGATTTCGGGGATTTTTTGATGGAGCACACGTGAGCGCAATCTATTTGCCTGTGTGTCCACACATTTCGCATCACACTATGCTATTTTATTTTCCTTGCGACTTTGTTTTACCCTTGTTTTTTCCGAACAGAGTATTAGTATTAGTAATGCATAAAGCTAAAGCCACTAAACTACGCTTATTAAGTATTGATCTTTTTTTCTGTAGAAATGAAGCTTCAATAATATGTTTTCATGTGAATATCCACTTCTAGTAGATTATTATCTCTCTTTTAGAACTAAAACTTCAAATAAAAAGTGTTTCTATTATGAGACATTGCACTTTTAATGAAGTGTGTTCCACGTTAGACACCGTTCTAAGTTGGTCCATTTACCCTAGGTACTGCTTATTGGCTTTCCACCAACATGGGCGCTCAATTTTTGAACGTTTTTCCGACCCCTAAAAATGTGCACCAAAACTTTAAAATGTGATGGAACGAGTGACTAAACCACCGTTGTTTTTTTCGACTTTTTGGTCTATTTGTCAACCAAAATTTTGGGAACTGGAAAAAATTTTTGGGCTTGGTTGGCATTTGTGGAAAATTTTGTAATGTTAAAAATGCGTTTTAGAGAGTTAAAACTTCAAAATTTTTCGGCGCTTCGCGCCGAATTGATTTAATTCTTACTTATTATTAATCTTTAAGCCGCGCGGCGCCAATTGCAGCATTTTTATCGATAATCTGGTCCTAGAACTCCACTACGATTGAAAATCCTTACCTTCTGCACAGTTTTTGTAATGTAAAAGGGATTTAGAGAGCTAAAATTTCGAAATTTTCTGGCGCTCGCGCCATTTGATAAATTATAGTTTTAATTGTCAAAAACGACTTCAGAATTGGCTAAAATGCTATACTGAAGGAAGGAAATTCAAGTTCTAACATAAATAACGTATCCTGATCGTGATATTTCTTGTAGAGCGCGAAATTTTTATACATAAAGTGCATCAAACACCGCTATTGCATGTGTACATAAAATTTTCCAATAAAAAACACTGATTTTTCAACACAGGCGCTCTATTTTAAACGTTTTTAGACCTCCCAAAAAAACGTGGAAAAAAGTCGGAAAAAGTGGAAAAAATTTTCGGTTCGGTCTATAATGTCAACCAAATCGCTGGGAAAAAAACGTTGGACTAAACACTGCACCCGGTGCTAGGTATACAAAACATAGAAAATCGGTATTCAATGCTGGTTCCTCTTTTTACACCCACTAAGCCTAAGCAAGAATTAAGGAGATTAAGCACCTTGAAAGATCACTTTTAGGAAGAAATGACAAACAAAAAGAAATTCATTTCTGCAGCTATGTTTTCTACATGCACCGAGTGAAGTCTTTAGACGCTTGTTGTGACGTATGCATGATTCCCGTAACATACAGTAGAATCTAGAATTTAACTTACATGCACTTAATATATAGCCTGATTTTACAAATTTCTGAAAAGTTCAAAACTTGGCTTTAAACCCATGTAGGGCTGACATCCTATAGCTGGAAAAAGCAGGGCATATTACACGCCTAAATAGCATAGGCATATATTGTACCTTAATATGCCAAATTTGTGTGCTGTGAGCCAAAGATAAAAATGCATTATTTTATTTAAATGTTAACAAAACAAAATGTCAACTCATATCAGAATTTTGTCTCTGATATTGACAAGCTGAAGCAGACTCTACTGCAAAATGAGTATCCCCTTGGCTTGATTGATAAGGTCATATCAGACTTTATGACAAAGGTGTATAATAAGAGTGATGAAATAAAAGTCGGTTGTGATAAATTATGCTAATCTCTTGTTTTGCCTTACGCTGGTGTGCAATGGCTACAATGTACGCAGCAGAATTCTAAAGCTTATATCTGCATTTTACCCTCAGATTAGAGTAAGATTTGTTTACAAACCTGTCATGTGTATAAGCCGGTTTTTCAAGAACAAGGATGCTGTATCTGCTAAGCTACTCTCAAATTTAGTATATAAGTATACGTGTCCTAGCTGTATGGCTAGTTACATTGGCGAAACTCGCCGACATTTTGGGAATAGAATTGCAGAGCATACTGGCATCTCATTTGCTACAGGAAAGCCAATTCAGGGTGATAGCTTATCTGCTATTCACAAACATATCTCAAATAGCAATCATTCAATTACATCAGATTGCTTCAAGGTTATTAGTCGAGCATCCAACTCTTTTGATCTTTTAATCAAGGAGTCGTACTCGTTATACATAGCACGTGATCGTCCTATTCTCAACAATAATAATTTACTAAAATCCCACCTTTTTCATTTTCTTATAGTGTTAATTAGATGGGTTGATGGGAGTTGTGAAGGTAGGTACCGATAGCTAAACGGGCAGCATGCCGCCCCTATAGTTACCAAACCCACAAACACAAACCCAAACAACCCAAATAATTACCTTCGGGAATTACTTAAGTACCTGGCTACTCTTAGCGCTGGTCAGGATGTTAAGGCAGTACGCCCGGTGTCACCCGTTGACCCTCAAAGTACTTAATACCCTAAAACTCCTCGGACCTAGATTTGTCCGTACCTAGGGAGAATTAGGTACCTACGCTCTAACAATCCTACACAGCAGTACGTAAGCAACCCCGGAAATTAACCCTTAGGTCAGTTGACCTATTCAGGACCTAAAATATGAAATTCGCGAAAGCCTGAAATGATGTTATAGCCAGTGTACTTATGGCGTTTCTTTAACTTTCAATTTTGGTTCCAATAGCACAATACATATTGAATACAACAACTAAGAGCTCTAGCCCGGGCAGTCATTTTACGTAAAAATTATGTAATAACTCTTATGATTTTTGGTTCCGAAACTTGAATAGATTCTTTCTAGAAAAGACGAAAAATAGTAAAATGTGATCACCTTGAATTTTACGACGAAATAAAATATTTTATGAAATCGTCGAAAAGCCGGGCCGTCCAAACCGTTCCTTCTGCCTGCAGTATAATGCACTTCAAGGCAGGTAATAATGCTACGTTTATGTACAAGAAAAAACAACAAAATTGAACGGCTGGATACGACGAAAAGAAAGGAATAAAACAAAAAGACGAGCGCTGCTATACAAGCGTCGAAAACGGCCAAGAGAATCTTATAATGATTTCCTCTACTAAATTAATTACAGTATATCTTCAAATCAATAATATGCTTATAACGAAAAAGATTCGCACGTAGGCGGAGTCAAGGGGCGTTCCGATCTCAACACAGGCTTAACCTGATTAGCGGTCATGTCGCCTATGTTTTTAATGATAAAAGAAGGGGTCGTATAGTAATATCCACAAGATGGCTCACATAGCATACCTCACGGGTATGTACGTGATTTGCCAATGGACCAATGGGCGCGTAGGGACTTTCGCGTCCAAGCGCCATGGCTAAAGGTGGGTGGTTAAATAGCGAAAGTTCGCCTCCTTCGGCTGGAAACGCCGGGAAAGATAATTAGGCGAATATTGGGCCAAAAACGATGCGGTCAACGGCGTTCCGCTCGATAACGCGAAACGCGTGTAGATACACCATCTACACTCCTCCCCTCACCGGGAAAAAATTCGGATCACGAGCCGAATTTTTTAATTGGAGGAAAGAGAAAAATGACCAAAAATTGAGTAAAAATTGTTGACGGATGTCAACTTGACATTTCGAAGTCAAATAGAATTTTTGGGCCCATTCCCTGTGGATAGGGGGAATAAAAATTTGAATGAAAAGTATGGCGGCTGAAGCCATGACTGAGCCTCTGTCAAGTAGTGTTGAGAACGGAAGCTGAAAGATAAAAGATAAAATTTAAGTAGTTTTTAGATAAAATTTTAGATAAGGCCGAAAATATGTGAGCAAAAATGGAATTAAAACGAGATACCAATCAACGAGATTATAAGACGAGATAAAATGACGAGATTAAAACACGAGGAATGTTAAGGCACAAAAAACAATGAGAAGAAAAACAAGATTTTACGATAAGGCACGATAAAATTGACGCAAAACTGCTGGCCGCTCCGGCATCGATCGCAGAGTTCAGTTCTATAAGTCAAGAAAAATCAATGGCGACGTTTATAATCGGGCTTCGTAGTTGGGAAAAAACGTGGTCGGCGATCCGATCGACGTTGCGAAAAATCGCTAGTGTCACGATAATCGGAATCGCGACGCGATGACGAACGCTCAGTGCTGGTTGTGCTAGAACGCGGCTGCATTCGTTCGCGAAGATGGCGATGTTGGTCATATGGCACGGAATCGTCCGATGGTGAACCGAAACCATAATAGATACGCGGTTGTCGCGGTGGAGATGGGCGACGGAAACCTCCAAAACCATCAGTCGAACGCACCGGAGAAGCTGGGCGCGTGAATCCTCCAAAACCATCGTTCGAGTTAAACGGCAAATCCAACAAAGATGGTATTGGCTGGAGCTGATGCGGGCGATGGGTTGCCTGCGTATGCGACGGTTTGCTCGATGAAGGCTTGTGCTTCTGGGTCTGGGACTCAGGGCGCCTAGGATGGGAAGGAGAGGTATGGGGTTTCGGATGAGCCCTTGATGACTCCGACGGTCGTCGGTTGGCCATCGCCTGGGTCTCACGTCTTTCCTTTCTGCGATCATTTGCCAGGTAGGCTCTTTGGGTATGCTCAAGCTTTTTTCGGTCTCGACGACTTGCTCGTAGACGAGGGATGGCCTCATGGTAGGCTCGCAAACGTTCAAGATAAAGGTTTTGATCGACCCGACGAACGTCAGATGAAACGACCAGTGAGCCGGGACGACGCGCGACATTGACGCGCGGCGGTGGGGGCATAGGGTCCGTTTCGCGTTCGGCTTTTTCAGTGGTCATGCGATCTCGGCGGGTATTAATTTGGGATTGCAGAGATAGGTCACGAACGTTGCGCCTCATCTTCGCACGAGGTCCGATCGGGCCTTGCGAAGGAGCAAGACGTTTCTGGGATTCGCTGTGTTGGGCTTGTCGACGTATTCGTTGCAGTTCGTGGGGCAACGTTTTGCGCAAATAATAAGAGGAATGCTGGCGGGATTTGTGACGGCCGAACTGGGCTGGGACAGTTAGTTCCGGGTCCGTCGCTTCACGAATTCGCTTGATATCGCGATGTAGGGCGACGGGATCGGTAATTTCCTCAGCTAACTCCGGAAATTCCGGAAATGCCTCTGTCGGAAATTCCGTATAGGTGGGGCCTCGGAATGCCGCAAGCATTAAACGTCGGATTTGTTCACACATACGCCAGGCGATTCCGGGATCGCCGTACCAGGCTGCAAAGGTGAAAAATCGTTGATCCATAAATCGCATGAGCGAAGTGGCTCGCATCACTTGCGGGGTAGCAAAAATGGGTTCGCGAATAAATGTCGAGTTGTATTCGCGTTCAAAGTCTTTGAACGCTTCGAACACGTCGATCATTTGGCGAAGGGTGATGCAAAGGGGGGCCGTGTGATCAGGCTCCGGAATAATGCGATGTGGGAAAAGTTCGATGGGTAACGTGTATCCGCTACGTTCCACCATTTCAGCCGGGGTTATGAGATGGGGATGATTCAGCAAAAAGGGAATGCTAACTTCATATAGCATATAACCCGTCGTTATGAACAAGCGATTTCGGTTGAACAAGGGGTCCGGGTAAAACAACCTGTGAAAAACGCTAGGTTGCGTAATAAAATGGGGAGCAACCGCGTTTAGTTGGCGTTCCTGCTCTTCTTCTTCCGTGGGAACATTAGCTGAAATCATCGGGCGATCGGGGGTATTTGGAAGTTTGGCAAAACGCAAATATGTCGCGTAGAGCGAGTTGAAGTAAATTTGCGTGTCGTCGACCAAATGCTGGAAGATCGCATTGCCATCGTTGGTGCCAAGCCATTCACGAAAATTGTGCAAATTTTCGGGGGTGACACAGGATGGGCGCATTCGACGCAATTCATCCATGAACTCATGAAAGTGCGCCATGAATGCAACAGAACGACGCTGTTCTTCATCTCTTTGGGTAGGCAGCGCCTGTTCGACCGGCGGTGCTTGTTGGACCGGCGATGGTTGGCGCAACTTAGTCGCAGTAGGTTGCGATTTGCGCGGAATTCGACTTGGTGGAAAAGGTTTAGCTACCGAGAATGGGAAAGCCATGGATGCCATAATGCTCGAGACTTCGTGCGGGGCCAAACTAGTGTATTGTGGCTTTGCCGGAACAATACGGGCTTTAGGAGTCAAGACTGGGATACTAGACGTTGTCGCCGCTTGTGAAACAGAAGGCGCACTTTGGGTATCCATAGGCTGATCCAGCGGTATGCTGGTCACAGCCGTAGCTGCCACAGTTTCGACAGCTGGGGCTTGCATTTCCACATCAGGCGGTGGGGTGGCCGCCGGGGGTAACGTTTGCAAGATCTGGTCGAAAATCTCTCGTTGCGTTGGAGTTTCGAACGGATCAGGATCGTCGACATCCAACACAATCATAGTAGGATCTTCGCCGTCCGACTCAGGTTCAGTACGGCGGTAATTTCTACGCTTGGCACGCTTGCATTTGTGCAAGTTTGGCGGGATTTTGGAAAGTTTGATGTACAGCGGTTCCTTCGGTGGCGCTGTTTGGATGGCCAACTCATCGCCTACGAAGGTGAAACCTGCAGGCACCACTTTAGGAGAAATTTTTCCCAAGTTTGGCGAATACAGGTCGATGAGTATGTAAACATCGAGGGATATGATGGGATCCAATGCCAGATATCGCAACATTTGATTGGTCAACGGCATATTCCAAGCTTGGCCAATTCGCGTGACTGCCAGGGGATCGGTTTCCATGTCGAAAAAGAATGACGCAAGCGTCTTTAAGCGATGGTTTCCCGCGCTAATGCGGTTTTCGATCATGAAAAATTGGGCCATTACAAGGGTATCGTGAATGGTGATTCGAAAAACGGAACGCGAGGGTGGCGAAGTATCACGAGATCGCAAATAACGTGCGATTTCTCGAGTTCGCGGGCCATAGACGTGAAAATAGGCGATTTTATCGTTTCGCGGGTCATGGCAGGCTAGGGAGACATCTAGGAGCGATGCCTCTAGCAGTTCAGCCAACCCGAACGGGGGTTTGGGGAAATGAGAAATGTCCCAAACAAAGACATGACCTTGCACACTCGCAAGCTGGATATAGCGCACGAATGGGCCATTGGATTCATAGTAGGTGGGATGGAATTGTTGCCAATATCGTTCCCATAAACGAAATTCCATGAACGAACGATCGTTCACATGCTCACTGTCGAAGCCAAAAATAAATTGGCCGTTCAACGCATTTTGGGGTTGGAAAAGGGTAAGCATTGCGTTGAAGGACTGTTCATGGGTTTCAATAAACGTGACACGCCGGATGGCGTTTTTGGGAACGTGAGGGACAACGAGGGGCAAACGATTCAGGTTCGTAACCCACCAACGTTTCTGGGCGGAGATACGTGCGTCATGATTGGGAAAATCGTCAATGGAGGGATAGGAAAAATTAGCAATAAGGGAATCCGCAATTTCGTGATAATGGAGTTGGAGGGGCAGCTCATAAGCGCGATACTGCTTAGCTGCAGCCGCCGCTTTCATGGCTGTGACGAATTCGCTGGCGTTGTGGGGTTCGTCGTCGTCGACGCGGAATGGCGGACGATCTGGGTCCAAAAGATCCTCTTTCGTGGGGGTACGTTGGCCAGCCATGGATCTGCAAAAGGGGAAACATTAGTTAACGGAACGGCATGTGCTGATTTAGAACCAGTTAACAAACGTACAGGCGCGCAATCCCTCAAATTCCTTTCCCGGCCCGCTAATTCCGAGAAACTTATAACCACAGCCGGACACAGGGGTCGACGGGGTAGTTTCACTAACACAAAATCACCAGGTACATAGGCGTACTTTTCGGCAATGAGATCGGAATAAGGCAACTTAGGGGCAGGTAAGAGGCGATTGCGGTGCACAAGATGTTCAATTAGGGAATTATGCAGATAAATGATTCGCGCTGTTTCAGGGGTGGGTAACGCGACAATACGATATGGGCCAATTTGTTTTGGCGAAAGCTTTCCGATTTCGGGTTGAATTACGGCCTTATTATTCAGATATACAATATCATTTAAGGCGAATTTACTTTCAGTGGTGGATTTATCGTATTGCTTCTTTTGCTGCTTACGCGCTTGAGCAAGATTTTTGCTAGCGATATCATGCAAATCAAGAAGCGTTAGTTTAAGGTCGGCGAGATATTTTTCAGCGACATGAGGCAGATTAGGATTTAATGTGAGATCGTTTAGTAGCTGAATATCAAGCGGAAACGATGGCTCACGGCCGTACAGCATCTCGAAGGGTGAAATATTCGTAGATGACTGCGGTGTTGCGCGATAAGCGAATAATGCGAACGGCAAGAACTGCTCCCAGTCATACTGATTTCTCGCGCTTAGTTTGGAAAGTCCATCAATGAGAGTGCGGTTATAGCGTTCAACTAGCCCATCACACTGGGGGTGGTAGGGGGTAGTGAAGACTTTTTGGACGTTCAAAAGTTTGCAAATTTCCGAAACAAGGGAAGATGTAAAATTTGAACCTTGGTCGGTCAAAAATCGTTTCGGGACTCCATGTCTGGGGATCACTTCACGCAAGAGGAGATTTGCGATAGTTGATGCTTTTATATCAGACACAGCAAACGCTTCGACGTACTTAGTAAAGTAGTCCATAAAGACAACGATTTGATCGTTGCCGGACGTCGAACGCGGCATATGGAGACAATCACACGCGATTAACTCGAAGGGTGATGAAACTTCGATGGGTTGCAGAGGTACCGAGGTGGGATTATTGGCTACCTTACGCTGCAAGCACACCTCACAGTTTTTACACCATGCAAGCACATCATTCTCCATTCTCGGCCACCAGTAACGGAGCTGAATGGCGGGGAGGATTTTTCGCGCGGAAAAGTGGGCTCCAAAAATGGAATCATGGAATTCGGTTAGGATGAAGCGACGCAGGGATTTAGGGATAACGAGTTGGTGAATTATGTTAGCTGCGCGCTTAGGCTGAAATCTGCGATATAAGATATCGTTTAGGATGAAAAATTCATCGCGACATTTTCGTGTTGTCAGATCGTTCAGCGATTCGCGAATTTTATTTAACTCGTCGTCTTGACGCTGTTCAGCAAGAAGTCTTGCAGGCGACAAGATTTCAGCTTTTTCAGCCTCCGAAAGCGTGATTCGTTCATAAAAAATCGGGGGGTGATCGTTTTGAGTCATTTGCGGTTTTGGCAAAATGGGTGTTTGTCGTATATTGGGAGGTTCGTTTTCATCGTCAGACTCAGACGCTTCAGATTCGAGGTTAGCAACGTTTGCAACGGGTTTACGTTCAAGCTTATAGCGTTGCTCGTCACGATCGTATTTGGGGTGACGGGATAATAAGTCGGCGGCACAGTTGTATGCGCCTGGAACGTATACAACCTCGTACTCGTATTCCTGTAACTTTAGACCCCAGCGTCGTAAACGACTGGAAGGATCTTTTACGTTCACGAGCCAAGTAAGGGCCT
Source organism: Mermis nigrescens (assembly GCA_036768485.1). Classification (NCBI taxonomy): domain Eukaryota; kingdom Metazoa; phylum Nematoda; class Enoplea; order Mermithida; family Mermithidae; genus Mermis; species Mermis nigrescens. The sequence continues at coordinate 332,120 of JAVLUZ010000728.1, forward strand.
GATGGTCTGTTTCCACGATGAATTTTTTCCCATAGAGATAATGACGATAATGCTTTATTGCCCATACAACAGCCAAAGCCTCCTTTTCAGAGGTGGCATAATTGCATTCAGCCGAGTTTAAAACACGACTGGCATAGCCAAGGATAAATCGACTTTTTGACGGGAGGTGTTTTTGGGTCAAAATGGCACCTAACGCGTAATTACTTGCATCGGTGGTCAAAATAAATTGATGCTCAGCATCAAATTTTGGCAATTGCAAAATTGGGGGCGAAGTAAAAGCATCTTTTAACGATTGAAAAGCAGTCTGCTGTTCATCGGTCCATTTAAATTCGGTATCTTTTCGTAACAAACGAAAGAGTGGTTTCGCGATTTTCGCGAGATCTTTCACGAATTTCTTGAACCATTGGACAAGACCGAGAAATTTTTGCAGAGCTTTTACCGTTTTTGGGACAGGAAAATTGACTAAATCAGCAATTTTGGATAGGTCAGGGGCAATACCTAACGAGCTTATGCGATGGCCCAGAAACTGGACTTCCGCATGTGCTAAATGGCATTTTTCCGGTTTAACCCTTAAGTTCGCGTTTCGTAGTGCAGAAAAGACGTTTTCTAGATCTGTTAGATGTTCGGAAAACGTTCGCGAAAACACGATTATATCGTCGATATAAACGAGACAGGTTTTCCAGTTTAAACCAGAAAGAACGAGCTCCATGAGCCGTTGGAAATCGGCGGGGGCATTTTTTAAGCCAAAAGGTAAGACCTCAAATTCATAGTGGCCTACGGGACAGATAAAAGCGGTTTTTTCACGCGATTTATCGTCAAGGGGGATCTGCCAATAACCAGATTTTAGATCTAGCGTACTAAAGTATGCTGCAGACCCGAGGGCATCAAAATAGTCATCAATTTGGGGTAGGGGATAAATTTGAGTTTTGGTTACATCATTTAAACGGCGGTAATCCACAACTGGGCGGAGGGAACCGTCCTTTTTTCCGATTAGAAAAAGAGGGCTGGCCCAGGGACTAGTGGTTGGTCGTATAACGTTTTCCGCGAGCATTTCGTTTATTACGCGTTGCATAGCTTGTCTTCGTGCATGCTCAACGCGGTAAGTTTTACCTACAACAGGGGAGTTATCACCTGTGTCAATATGATGCTTAACGAGCGGAGTGCGACCAAGTGGTTCGCCTTTTAACGCAAAGATGGAGTTATATTTATGGCATAAGTCGCGAATTTGTTGCTGTTCTTTAGAGTTAACGATGCAACCTTGCAAAGCCTTATTTATGGAAGCGAAAAGTTCAGGTGACCTATCGTCAGAGACTGCGATATGGGACACCACATCAACGTCTGGCGTTAAGGAACCAATCAGCTCTCCTGTGTCGATTTTAACAGGCGATTTAGAGATATTACAAAATCGCAAGGGAAAAACAGAAAGTGAAGTGTCGACAATAGCAGGGGCGACGAAAAGTGAACTTTTCTTCATAAAATTAGGATCGGGTTCGAAAAGTGCGACAGGGGCATCATAGGAACCGTGACTTATATAAGCAGGGGTAATTATTTCGTGACGCGGCAAAATAGTGATTGTTTCAGAAATTGAAACATGAACACAGATGGGGCACGCGATTTTAGCATTAGGGTTAGTGCGAAATTGCAATTTTTCGCTGGGCAATAAAAGGTTTAATTTTATACCGTTAATGAAAGCACAATCCTCAATGGGATTCACCCAGAGCAATGCAGAACGGCAAAAATCAAAGCCAAGAAGCAAGTCTTCTGGCAAGTCATCAATTATGGAAACTAACGCGGAGGTAGTATAATCAGCGATAGTTATGGTCATATTGAATTTGAAACGAACGACTGCTGTCATGTTACCTACACCGTGCACTATGTTAGAAGTCTGTTTCGGGGGTAGTTTGAAACCAAGTCTCAAAAATGCGGCCGTAGTCATCATAGTGACCTGCGAGCCAGTATCAATTAGTGCCGGGAGTTTAACACCATGGATTTCAGCCAAGATGGTGGGTAAATTGGTACCTGCATGACTGACAATCGGAGTTTCAAAATCCTTATTTAGGGTAGGGGATGTTGCCAATTTTTCATAGACTGCAAGTCTTCGCTGCAATCTTTCGTACTCTTCCAAAAAATCTTGGGACGCAAAACTTTCTTCACGCTTTTTAGCCTCAGATACGTTTGAGGTAACCGTGTTTACGTCATTTTTGGACAAAAAGGGCGGTTGTGGAGGGGGTAAGGCTCCATTGGGATGGTAATCCGCTATGTGCGTGACGTTAGGGGGATACTGTTGTGGCGCAGAACGATACGATGAGTTATAAAACGTATTACGTGGTTCTGGCGGGTAAGTCACGTATGGGTAAGATTGGCGATAGTCAGAACGTGGGGTACGATTATCGTAGCGCTGATTTTGAAAATTTTGACGATAATGTGGCGCGGAATCATTATAATTTTGCCGAAACATTGGGCGCGAACGTCTCGAATCAAAACGTGCGTCCGAGTTTTGGGAAGTAGATTGGCGATTTTGGCTTTGATCGCGGTATCTAGTCTTAGATGATTGGCGATTATTATGATTATGACGCGACGATGAGCGATTACGATTATTCCAGGAACGCGACTGACTACGCTGACGCATGGTGGAATCGCTTCTCTGTAGTTGCGCATTCTGCTCTGCTTTGCGTTGTCTTAATCGCTGGAAACATTCTTCATGCGTGTGACCCGCGCGTTTACAAAACGTGCAAAATTTTTGCGCTGCTTCTTCATTTGCAGGGCGTTTTGAGCGACTGAAAGTTTTAGTGCGCGAGCGATCAGATTCGACATTACTCACGTGAAATGCAGGGTCCTTAGACAATGGGCCGCCAGTAGGGGTAGCTATCGCCGATACATAAGGAGTTGGAGCTTTTTGCTCTGTGAGTTGACGATTAGCATACTCGGCACACTTAGCATTATGCAGAAATTCATGCAAAAGGGCTTCAGGCGCGCGCTGATAGGCTGCTGTTGAAATTTCGGGAAACAGGCCGCGTTTTAATTGATACCTAAGCGTCTTATTAAAACGTGGGGAATCAACCTCAAGATCAGGGTCTGCGCGCTTTAGCTCTCGATGAATCGCAAGAAAATATGCTTGGACAGACTCATTAGGCTGTTGCTTGCGCTCAAGGAAACGGTCCATTAAAGTATCTTGATCGAGGGGACGAAACTCAGCGATCATAGCATACTTAGTTTTGGTATAGGAGGTTTGAATATCCGAGGGTAGGGATTCGTATAAGTTTAGGGCATAGTCGTCAAAAAATGAAGAGACAAATTCAGCTCTTTCCGCTTTGTCAATTTTGTACACTTTTGCCAGTTGTTCAAATAATGCAAAAAATTTTCGTATGTCCGTTTTTTCGCCTTGAAAGGTTTTTCGACTAGCGACTGCGATATGCATTTGCTGTAAAAACGGTGCACGATTTACTGCATCAGCAAAAGATGAAACTTCATTTGACGATGATGATGAATCAGAATTATGGCGATGACGACGCGAGCTGCAGTGACGATGCGAGCGATGCGAATGTTCGCGATGCGAATGTTCACGATGCGAAGATTCATGATGCGAATGATTAGAGTCCTCATCCGAGAACGTAACACGACGCTGGCTCGGGGGTTGGGAATTTACGGTGTCGTCGGTAGGTATGGGCTCGTTATTAGGATTTAATAAATTATCTTGCGCCGAAAAATTATCACTCACTTGCTGCGAAGCGTGTTGCATAGGCGCGCATTCCGCATTAGGAGGAAAATAATGCAAGGGCGGCGGTTTCAGGGATGAATGAGACACATTACTCGCAGAGTTAGGCACAAACTCAGGAGCTAACTGATTTAATTGCCGCTGCGAAAAATGCGATGCATTAGGAGCGATTTCAGCAGATTGCTGGTTTAACGACCACTGCGAAATATGCGCAGAATTGGGTAAAGTTTCCATAGGTATGGGTTTTTGGGCGCGCTGCTCGCAAATGCGTGAGGTAGGCGCGGAGTCATTAGAATGACGCTCACTCATGGGTAATATGGGTGCAAAAGTCCTTTCGGACGCGAGTTCGACTCTAGGTTTAGGCTTATTAAGATGATGACGCAAAATAGGTGAGGGAGTGTCGGAATTTATATGGATATTATCCGATGGTTCGATACGTCGTTTAGGGAATTCAATAGGAACATTAGTACTTACGTTTTCATCAGGGTGGGATCGCAGAGACTGAGTAGCCTCCGGGCGACCAGAAAACGTAGCCGTAAGACGTAGGGTATTCATTTCCTCACGAATTTGACGCATCTCTTGCGTATGTTGGGAGTTCATTTTCTGAATATTCTCGAGAATAGTCGAAAGAATTCGATCAGAATTGACCGAATTTGGACGATTTTCGTCCTCATTTAGTCCTTCAGAAGCGTTACTTTCCATATCAAGAGTATGGGTGGGTAAAACGGCTTCGTCTTCGGGTTTATTATTATCCGTGCGAAGATTAGGATCAGTATTTACGATCGTTTCGTCAGAAAGAATTTCGTCTGATGTATCGACTGAATTGCCGGTTCCCATAGGAACGCTATTCGTTGTCGATTCATCATCAGAAGGAATGACGGAGGTATTATTCGCCGGGGAAGGTGATTTATTATTATCGTTCGTCGCAGAACTGGTTTGTGGATTCTGCGTTTGGCGCGTCGAATGGGATGATGTGGGCAATTTTTTAGCCGGGGAGTGCGAAGAATTTTCTTACCACCCATTTTTCAAAATGGAACGTGAGGTAAAAGAAAATTTTGGCAAAAATCAACTATCGTTTGGAGCCAAAAAAAATTTTTTTCGAATCTGACCCCTTAGGAAAGAGGTTTTTCGAGAAACGTAATATGAAAACGTAATTCGACCTGCCAAACGAGCAAGAGTTACGAGTATAAGCGGGGCGAAAGGCGTATAAGTGTGGCGAAAAATGAGGATTAGTCACCTTTAGGTATAGAAAAATACCAGCGACGTTACCACAAATACACAAAGGATTTGCCACGAACGCTTAACTTAATTGCGCACTGCCTCGACGCGGACGAGATGACAAAAAACACGGGCGAAATAATACACATCATTAGATGGCCAAAAATAATTTATTTTTGGAAAGAAAAAAGATAGGTAGTTAATAATAATGACTGCGCCGGGTCGGTTGTCGCGAGCAACCTTGAAGTGGGACTAACCAATGTAAATTAAATGGGTTGATGGGAGTTGTGAAGGTAGGTACCGATAGCTAAACGGGCAGCATGCCGCCCCTATAGTTACCAAACCCACAAACACAAACCCAAACAACCCAAATAATTACCTTCGGGAATTACTTAAGTACCTGGCTACTCTTAGCGCTGGTCAGGATGTTAAGGCAGTACGCCCGGTGTCACCCGTTGACCCTCAAAGTACTTAATACCCTAAAACTCCTCGGACCTAGATTTGTCCGTACCTAGGGAGAATTAGGTACCTACGCTCTAACAATCCTACACAGCAGTACGTAAGCAACCCCGGAAATTAACCCTTAGGTCAGTTGACCTATTCAGGACCTAAAATATGAAATTCGCGAAAGCCTGAAATGATGTTATAGCCAGTGTACTTATGGCGTTTCTTTAACTTTCAATTTTGGTTCCAATAGCACAATACATATTGAATACAACAACTAAGAGCTCTAGCCCGGGCAGTCATTTTACGTAAAAATTATGTAATAACTCTTATGATTTTTGGTTCCGAAACTTGAATAGATTCTTTCTAGAAAAGACGAAAAATAGTAAAATGTGATCACCTTGAATTTTACGACGAAATAAAATATTTTATGAAATCGTCGAAAAGCCGGGCCGTCCAAACCGTTCCTTCTGCCTGCAGTATAATGCACTTCAAGGCAGGTAATAATGCTACGTTTATGTACAAGAAAAAACAACAAAATTGAACGGCTGGATACGACGAAAAGAAAGGAATAAAACAAAAAGACGAGCGCTGCTATACAAGCGTCGAAAACGGCCAAGCGAATCTTATAATGATTTCCTCTACTAAATTAATTACAGTATATCTTCAAATCAATAATATGCTTATAACGAAAAAGATTCGCACGTAGGCGGAGTCAAGGGGCGTTCCGATCTCAACACAGGCTTAACCTGATTAGCGGTCATGTCGCCTATGTTTTTAATGATAAAAGAAGGGGTCGTATAGTAATATCCACAAGATGGCTCACATAGCATACCTCACGGGTATGTACGTGATTTGCCAATGGACCAATGGGCGCGTAGGGACTTTCGCGTCCAAGCGCCATGGCTAAAGGTGGGTGGTTAAATAGCGAAAGTTCGCCTCCTTCGGCTGGAAACGCCGGGAAAGATAATTAGGCGAATATTGGGCCAAAAACGATGCGGTCAACGGCGTTCCGCTCGATAACGCGAAACGCGTGTAGATACACCATCTACAATAGGTAGTTTAAAATCTTTTATAATTCTCTTCATAATTCAATGGTATGTTTAAACTTTAAGTTTCTCATGGTTTACAACTCTCGCTTAACAAGCTCATTTTTCAAAACTTTAACAAAATCACCCAAAATTATACTCTGTTTCACACAAGTTCAGTCATAAATTTTAAAACCACCTCCGACGATATGCTGACAGATTGCGATTATAAAATTGATCAGATGTATAATTATCGTAACCCTCGGCTTACTGTCGATGAGAATTCTTAGAATTTATGCACGAAGTTATGTGAAACAGACCATAACGACTCGCTTATTTACAAAAGTTCAGGATATGCTAAAAAATCTTCTTTATAACATATAAATAATGAAAAAGCCCGAAATTATGAGCTTTAAAACAATCAATTGAATGTCTGTTAACTATGAGCAATGCAAAACAGCTGCAGACGAATAGTGGTTAAATAACAAATTATAAGGAAATTGATGTGGAGATCGAAATATATTAGTCTATTTTTATAACCTAATGCATGAAATCGCACGGTAGGCAAATGTCTGATTACTGTAATACCTGATTTTTTCCGCTGTGCGACGGAGTAAGGAGTGACCCGAGTCGGCGCTGAGTAGTGAAAAAATTTAAATTACAGTAATAAACACTAATACTAATACTTTATTCGGAAACACAAGGGTAAACAGAGTCGCAAGGAAAATAAAATAGCATAGTGTAATACGAGATGTCCAGGACACACAGGCAAATAGATTGCGCTCACGTGTGCCCCATCAAAAAATTCCCGAAATCAACCTTTTTCAAATTTCTCTTAAATGTCTCAACATTTGGAGAACTTCGAATATATTGTGGAAGATCGTTTTAAATTCTAGCTGATCTAGTAGCAAAACATGACTTTTTACAATCAAGTCGAAATTTTTCTAAATAGATCTGATTTGCAAATGCATTCCTAGTTAGTACGCGAATGACCATAAAACTTATAAAAATCTTCAGAAGGTAAGAGATTATTGTGAATAATGTTATACGTAACAATTAAATCAAAATAAATTCTACGGAGTTCAAGCCTCTCTAAATTTAAGGCTTTTAGCCTTTCATCATAAGAAAGTCCCATATATCCAATTGAACTTTTAGTAAATTTTCGCTGTACCCGTTCAACCCTGTTGATATCGGAAAGCAAATAGGGGCTCCATATAGTTGGAACATACTCTACTATAGGCTGAATATAATTCTTAAAAGCAAGAACCAACATTTTTAGATCACGTGATTCAAAACATTTGAAAATCAAAGCACTCATTTTCAAAGCTTTTGCTGATACATATATTAGTACAATGACAACTAGATGATAGGTTTGTTTATAAGGAAACACCTAAATCTCGAATTGAGGAACCTGCGTCAGATAACAAAAAATGTTTTATGTGATATGTAACTTTAGGATTAGCGTACTCTAGATACAACACAGAACATTAAGGGAGAGATATGCTTAACTGATTTTCTTCAGACCAGGAAACCAGTTTATCTAAATCTTTTTGCAACAAAGTATAATTTTGAGAAAAATTAAAGGGCTTCAAATTATCAGCAAAGAAAAAGACTGCACTATGCTCAACAGCTCGAACAAAATCGTTTACAAACAACAGAAACAAAGAGGGTCCTAAAACGCTACCTTGAGGTACGCCACTATTATAACTGGTTTCCGATCAGAAAAAGCGTCAAAAATTTTGACCTTTTATGTACGATTTGTCAAGAAGTTAGCCACTTTATTAGCATTCCATTTGTCCCATAATGCTTCAACTTCTCTATCAATTTAGAATAAACGACAGAGTCGAGGGCTTTACTAAAATCGACATAAACAATATCAATAGGAATAGATGCGTCAAGTGATTTAACCCACATGTTTGTACACTTCAAAAGCTGAGTTTCACATGACTTTCCCTTTTGAAAACCAAACTGCCGGTAAAAGAAATAAGTTTTCGACTTTAAGGGAGCAATTAAAGCTCTGTTTATAAGATACTCATAATTTTACAAGTAACGCAACAAAGAGATATTGGACAGTAATTTTCAACTGAAGGATAATCACCCTTCTTAAAAATAGGTACTACAGTCGCATCTTTCCAACAAGAAGGTACTTCACCACTTCTACTTCGAAAATATAACTGTGGCTCAACAAGAAGCGGACATAATCTTTCGATAAAATATGAATAAATACCATCAGGCCCAATAGAGAAAGTTTGCTAAAGATTTTGAATGGAATTTAGTACAGATTCAAAACTAAAATCTACCTTAACATCAAGTATATCTTTGTAACTTAAGTTTGTGGTATTAATAGGGAAACCATTGTCAACTGTAAACACAGATGCAAAGAAGTCATTTAAAACATTCGCTTTTTGCAGGTCTGAGTTGATAATAGAGTTGTCAATAACTATGTCGGGCATATTGTTTGACGGATTTTTCTTAGTATTGTAACTACGATAGTTACACGCTACAAACTTTATACGAACACTTCGCCATCTGTTCGCCATAGGCCAGCAGACGACATCGTTTTACTGTACATGATTTACATAACTATTCGAGTATCCTTCCTTGCAATGTGTTAGCTCGAGGTTATGCCTTCTGTCCTCATCCTACCCTTATATTTCAACTCAAAATTCTAAGAAACATCGGACAATATCTCAGATAGTGATGATGAGCCTGATATCAAAAGTGGCTGGAAGAACTAATTCTGGCGTGCAATGATGGAAAATTCACAACAAAACAACAAACAAGCACCGACAAAGCTATTAATGGTCACGAAGGACAAACAAATATCAAAAAGAGGCCATGCTTCAGCAGGCGCTTGTTAAACGCCACGAAAAAAATCAAGGAATCTGTAGGTATGTATTTCGGCACCATCTTACCAGCGGGACTCATTCCACTTCCTTTCGAATACACAGCTTGTTTGCCCAGCGTATAATGAATGTTAGGCAATTCTTGCACGAAGCTAAAATTGAAACTTTAGATAATTAATCACTAAATCAGCATGAAAAGCTCAACAGATTAAAATGAAGAATTTGACGAAATGTACCTTAAACTCGTAGAAATCATTTCTAAAATTGTTTTGTGTCGCTGCTGGCGCATCCAAAAAGTGGAACAACAAATAATGCTATCGGTTTTTAAAACAGCCTCATTGAATAAATCATCATTTGAAAATAAATTTATGAATGCAGTATATAATGCAATGATACAAATCGCCCAATCAAAAAAGCACGTAATTGTACGTGCGGTGCCAGATGAGAAGTATTCTCTATAAGCTTGGCTCAAGCACAGCCAAAAAACGACACTTTTTATAGCGTTTCGAATTAGGAGGAAATTTCTTCGAACGTTTCAAATTTTATGATTTCTATGGATAGAGCATGTCGCAAAATGTTGAAAAGGCATTTTTTGCGAGCTATCCTGACAAATTTTCCGAGATATATATAGACTCACACATGGCCGGGGGTTTTGGGGAAAGTTGAACCCAACCAGATTACTGTAGACCCCACCAGAATTCAATTTTTAGTAACATTCTTGACAATTTCACCCATCCTGACCCCCAGGATTTTCTTGCTGCCCACGTATGTATGTATAGACCAATTTATGCTGGGTCCGCCCCTTCCTTTCTTAGCCGAATCCTGGATACAGCCTGAATGTGGAAATATGTTATCCCTAAATGCTGATATTCGTTATGTCATATATGTGCCCAGCTCTCATTCGTCGCATATCATAAAAGTAGTGATAAAAATAAAACAATAAAATAAAAATAAAATTAATTGTAAGTACTATACACGCATAGCATCTTTATTTAAGGTATTCAATTAAAAAATGCCAAGATTTTTCGTGGTGAATTTTCGCAACTTTATAACGATTGCATCATACTTTCTGCGCTAAATTTGTTAGCTTTTAACTAAGCAAGTCAGCAGCACCGAAATGCTGGGGGGGGTGAAAAAATTTCTGGGGAGGGGGGTGAAAAAATTTTCAAAGGTAAAAAATTATCTTAAAAGTGGTCGTATGGTCTGACGCCCACATGTGGTGGGGACTTTTCCCACGCCCACATGTGGCAGGGACTCTGGGAAAAAGGTCGATTTTTTGTAAATGATGGTAAAAGACCATGATAGGACATGTCATTTCAAGAAAATGATTGAAATAGAACAAAATCTGAGAACGAATATAAGTAATTATTACTGCTTATAGCGTTTTACCAATTTAAAAGTATCCTAGCTCGTAAAAGTTCTATGACTCCTATATCAGGCTAACCACAGACCGTAAATGCTAAGCAAACAAACAGTGACTGGGCACTTCGTATTCCTGATCATATTACTAGGTTGATGAAAGGGTGTGCAGACAATTAATCGACAACAATTAATCGCGTACAATTAATCGTGGACAGTTAATCGCCGAACAATTAATCGCCTCAACAATTAATCGCCGGAACATGTAATCGCCTAATATGTATGTTTTATAGTAAAAACGATACTTTACTTGAAACAAAAAATGTCGTTGGAAAATACTCCGAATTTGTCATAAAATTGAAACTGTGTGACAAGCCACACAAATAATAAGTAATATCTAGCTCTCCGTAGCTATTCACGATTCTTTGAATACGAGCTGTACAATCTCTGACTTTTTTTCTTCCAATGGGAGGCTGTTGGCCGGCCAAATACTGTTCAATCATCATTTTGTTTTTACTATGTTCTAATCGTAGCGCCTTGAAAAATTTCCAAACTGTGGAGTGATGATTTTGAAGCGTTTTTAGCAATTAATTTTCTCGAAGGTGTAAAATTCTCGACGCTTCGCGCCATATTCCTATGTTTTGACTATTTTGTTCCATTTGCTTGGGGGGGTTTCACACCTCCCTAGAAAAATTTTCAACTTCCCCAGAATTCGCGATTTTTCGAAAGTTTCCAGAAATTTCATGAAAATTCGCAGAAAAGGTGATTTTTAAGCGTTTCTAGCTATCGATTTGCTCAAAAGTGCAAATTTTTGGCGCTTCGCGCCATAAACTCATGTTTTAAATACATTTTATTCAATTTATTCGTTTTTTTTATTTGTTTCGAATTTTCTTGTGCTGTTATGCTCTAGAAAGATAGAGTATCGTAAGAAACGCCGAGAAACGTTGTTTTTTTACGCACACCCACTATTTTTAGGCCCAAAGACACCTCAAAATTTTACCACACCCAGAATTCCTATGCTGTGCATGTATGAGAATAAGCTAAGCTTTCACATCCACTACTTTCCTTTTTACACACCTTTTTATATTTTTTAAACAGGTATTTATTTTTGACATGCTTTTGATGACGCTTGGTTGTTTACGATTAAATAGACCCACGATTAATTGTGTGCACGATTAACTGTTCTGCGATTAAGTGTTGGCGATTAATTGTCTGCGATTAATTGTTGGCGGTTATCTGTCATGTAATCGATGAAAGGCCTTACTGTAATGGAATTTTTCTCGTAAAAGCTTCTTTGTTCTTCCACAATTCTTTGTTATCTTTAGTTTCTTGCGCGGAAGCAAGCATCAGTAGAATCGTTTTCGACTTTTCGTCGAGTATGGGTTTCGGTCCAAGAGCACCAACTGCTACCTTAAAAACCGAAAATTGAACTAGCTACATTAAATAGAATGATTGCCGTAAAAATCATTTATTCTCATTTTTTACATTTCCCGAACATTGTAGTTATTAGTTATCATTCGAAATTTAAGAGCATAATTAACAAAGCCTTTTAAATTTCGTTGACCTGAAAAAATCGCCGAAGCTCTGTTAGAGCCAAACAATACATTGTATATACATCTGTGCAGATATCTATTTTTTCACCTAAAGGTTTAATTTACATATATAATTCACCAACTAACAGGCAGGCATGTATTGTGTGCATCTTTTATATTCGTGATTATTTATATATATGTATGTATATGTAGGTACACAAAGAATAATAAAATGATACACTGAACTTACGTTAATAATTTCGGTCTCATTCTTCTTCAAGATTCCTACGTTCGGTTGGCATGAAACTGTAGTATTAGGCGGATTTATTTTAAAAGCTATTGGAGATATTCCTTTGTCATAAATTATCAACCTGGTTTTCATCTCAGTGGCTTCATGTATTTTAATCAAAAATAACTCTTCTGGAATTACTTCAATGGGTAAATTGGGCATCATGATGACTAAGCTACGGACCGGAAATAAAACGAACGCACTGTGGTGGTTCGCTAAATTATGATAATGCAAAGTAGGTATTGCAAAGTGTATTTATGCGTAAGTGGTTTAAACTGATTGGTATCATGTTGTCTGTGCCCTTGGCGGCCAAGACGCGACGCGATGCGCTACTGTGTCAAAATTTTCAATTTTGAGCCATTATTCGCTTTTCGTGCAGCAGCCTAACGTAAAAAGGGAGTGAATGTAAAAGAAAAATCTCGCTTTTTGGAAGCGCAACCAAAAAAGCGAGATCACTTGCAAAATGTTCACTTTTTAAAAACGGTCGCGTGTCCCAAAAAGCGAAAATTTTTACGCTCTGTGTCTAATGATAAAAAGTTATTTTTAGATGCACGAAAATCGCTTTTCTCCGACCGCCCCTATTCTGCGACCATTATATATATATAATATATATATATATATATATATATATATATATATATATATATATATATATATATATATATATATATATATATATATATATACTAGTCATAAGAAAAAAATGCTCTCGATGGAACAAAAAAGGGAATATACTTGGGATTGTGAATTATCGAGGATGTAAAAGGAGGGGACTAGGAAAAATCTCCCTGTGTTATATGCCAAAAATCGCAAAATATGTTAAAAATCAGACTTTCTCTAAACAATGCAAAAAATCGAAGTATATTCTGCGGTCTCTGAAACAACGTATTATTTTAAAATATTTTCTCTGATTGACATAATATCTTAAAAGCATATTACGTAATGCAACTTTTTGCGGACTTCATTCAACTTTGAGTTGCTTAATAATGTGACTGAAAGTGAAATGCTGTTAACAAATCATAATTAAGTTGTTCGTATTTCATTATTACTAAGCATGTCACTTAGCAGATACAGCCATTCTAAGTGTCAAAGTGCAAGCAATATTCAAATTCCCAAAAAATTGATTGAAAAAAGCAGCGAATTAGCAATGCAGTAGCTAAGCGAACTGAATGAAATAGTACATATCGATGCATTCAAGACAATCGATGATATTGTTGGTTCAAAGCAGTAGGAAACACGAAAGCTGACGTGCAACAGACCTTATGTAGATACTCTTTTACACATGTCTACAACAATTGTTTACTAAACTTTTACATTTTTCAAAGGCCGCAGAATATACTTCGATTTTTTGCATTGTTTAGAGAAAGTCTGATTTTTAACATATTTTGCGATTTTTGGCATATAACATAGGGAGATTTTTCCTAGTCCCCTCCTTTTACATCCTCGATAATTCACAATCCCAAGTATATTCCCCTTTTTTGTTCCATCGGAGCATTTTTCTTTGCTAGTACCTCACTTTTAATTAGCAAGATTTGGAAATACAATACTAGATTTCATTTACTGTGCGGTTCTTCTAATAATTGAATGGTTTAAACTTTACAAAGCTACTAGTTGTAGAAGAAACAAACATTCTGATTAGTAATTCTTATGTTATGTAGAACATCCTGTAAAGAAATATGCTTCCAAAACTTTCTAGAGCTCAACTTAATTTACATTTTAAACTTTACACAAGAGTGTAAAGAATTTTAGTGGGATTAATAATTTCGATATTGCTCTGATATAACGATCAGCATTTATTAAGAAATGAAACCTCTATAATGTTCTAAGAACAAATTAATATTAGGTGTTAATCACTTTACACTACTCTTGATGCGCCCCTAGCAGACGTATCACATCTGTTTCCATATATATTTTACGACTTTAGAGAAAAAATAAGTTACCGTGAGGCTCTAGAATGAAGCTTATTATATAGTGTAAACTTTACACTAGCAACGAGTGTAAATAAGATTTTAGTCGGATTTGTAAATTCGATATTACTCGGATATTACGATCAACATTCATGAAAAAATTACGTCTCCATAACGTTTAATGACAAATAGACACGGATGTAAACCACTTTACATCACTGTTGAGTGTAAACAAGCGCGCCCAGCTGACGTCCCTTATTTAATTCCATGTAAATTTTCAGATTTCGGCAAAAAATTTAGGTTTTTGCAAAGCTCTAGAACGAAGATAAACCACTTTACATCACTGTTGAGTGTAAACAAACGCGCCCAGCTGACGTCCCTTATTTGATTTCATGTAAATTTTCAGATTTCGGCAAAAAATTCAGGTTTTCGCAAAGCTCTAAAACGAAGATTAATTAGCAGTGTAAACTTTGCACAACCGCCTAGTGTAAAGAGGATTTTATTCCGATTTGTAAATCTGATATTACTCGGATATTATTATCAACATTTATGAAAAAATTGCATGTCAACAATGGTCTGAGGACAAATAAACAATAAGTGTAAACTACTTTACATCACTGTTGGATGTAAACAAACGTGCCTACGTGACGTCTCACATTTGATTCTTTGAAAATTTCTATACTCCAGGAAAAAATTAGGTTTCTGGAATGCTCAAAAACGAAGATAAATACATATGTAGTGTAAACTTCATGTAAACACCTAGTGTAAAGAAGATTTTGGTCAGATTCGTAATTTTGATATTGTTCCGATATTACGATTAATATTTATGAAAAAAATTAAGTCTCCATAATGTTCTATGGGCAAACTAACAATAGGTGTAAACCACTTTACAACACTGTAGCGTGTAAACATATGCGCCGGACTGGCATATCAAATTTGGTTCCTGGTGCATTTCTAGACTTGATAATCGTGTCCCTGACTCATAACCGGAGAAGCAGGCAGAAAAAACAAGACAGAAACGCATTTTAAACACCAAAATTTTGACTTTACACTCGCTAAATATTAATGTATAGACAATTTTCTTTGACATGCACCCGATATAAAGCACTTTATTTTTATTCTATTGGACTTATCCCGACTTCTGGACGGAGAAAGTGGCGAACAAAAAACGCAAAAAAACGTATTTTCCATCATTTAGAACACTGTAAACTTTAAAATTCGGTACCGAACTCCCCATTGAGTTTAAAGAAATTCGGTTTGGTACAATTTGTAGCTTTTAAATCGTAGTACATTCCTGTGTGCCAAAATTCTCTTGCAAAAATTATTTGGTATAAT
This sequence comes from Mermis nigrescens, assembly GCA_036768485.1. NCBI lineage: Eukaryota > Metazoa > Nematoda > Enoplea > Mermithida > Mermithidae > Mermis > Mermis nigrescens. The sequence goes on from JAVLUZ010000728.1 coordinate 347,793, forward strand.
TTATTAATCAAAATTGGGAAAAAACGTGTTTTTTCGCCCATTTTTTACCTCTGATTTCGAACTTTACACCCCCATAAATAACTCAATATTGCGTTTTTTTAAATGCAATTTGCTGCTATGTGTAGCCCCTGAGAAACACTTCATTACTGCTGTATTCAATTTACCCTGACTCATGAGCGAAAAAATTTGGCAGAGATATCTTACTTAAAATCAGTTTTTTACACCATCCACTAGAGTGTAAACTTTAAACCCCAGGATCTAACTCACCATAGAGCGTAGAAGACTTTGCTTATATGCAGAATGTAGCCCTTGATCCGCTCTACATTTCTGTCAGAAAACATATAAAAAAACTCATAACCGGAGTTAGTATCAGACATAAGCAGGTTGAAAACTCGACCAAAAAGTGCTTTTTCACCTCCAGATTTTCGCACTCTTTACACTGCCATTCGATAGCTAATGCGAATTTCAAAGAACAAAAAAAGTGCCATCTGTAGAATTCATCCCTCTATTATCCTATGCTGTTCAATTCTTCGAGTCATCAATACTCAGTTGTCCACATGCCGCATTATAAATGTCCCAAAATTTGTCCTATGTTATAACGTTACACAAAAACTTTACACCTTCTTTACACAGTCAGTTTTGAGTTTCAAGAAAAACAAAAAAACACGGGCAGCGAATTTTTTTATTATCTTTCGTTTAAAAAAACCGCACCTTCCAGAAGTGACCCGTTATAGCTGTAGGGGGAGTGCACAGGTGTTAGGGGTACCCAAGTATATTATAGGTACGCGCTAACGCGCTACCTATGAATATATATATATATATATATATATATATATATATATATATATATATATATATATATATATATATATATATATATATATATATATATATATATATATATATATATATATATATATATATATATATATATATATATATATATATATATATATATATATATATATATATATATATATATATATATATATATATATATATATAACGGCTTGAAATTTTGGGTGTGAGGGTCTCTGGCCATTTTCCAGGGCGGGGGAAGGGTAATTGAACTTCAATTTTTGGCCAAAATGGTCAAAAAACACATAAAAACGGCCAAAAATTCAATTTTCCACAAAAATCGGATGGAGGGGTCAAAAATTTTCTGGCTTTTGGGAAGGGTAGGGGCTCCCAACTTTGGATAGAGGATCCACATCCACCATACCAGTGTTACACGTATGTATGGTGAAGCGACCATCCCAATTCTCCAACTGTCTTAATTTTTCGACCGGTGCTATAAGAAGTCATTTTTTGACTCACAAGATTCGCGATTCATTAAAGTCAAGCCCGGTTCAGAAGTATAAATCGGCGATATCGCCGACATCGCCGACACTTTTTCCCGGTTCAGAAGTACTCCGATTTTCCCGATTTTTGTCGGCGATATCGCCGATTCTTACGACTTTCCAATTTTTTGTCGGCGATATCGCCGATTCTTACGACTTTTCCGATTTTGTCGGCGATATCGCCGATTCTTACGATTTTCCCGATTTTTGATAGGCGATATCGCCGACTTTCCCGATTTTTGTCGGCGATGTCGCCGACTAAAATCGTAAGAATAGGAACCTATCCTATTTTTCTACGATATCGCCGATTTTTGGTGCATTGAAGTATGCGCTAGGTATGCAGTTGTCCACTTAAGCACGCAGCTGTTCATGAAGATCATCATAAAGTATATAGAGGTACCACCAATTTAGGTGCCTGCTACATGACAAATACGTATTTTTAGCTGCGAGTAAGGAAAAACTATACTGTTCACTATCTTACGTCATGAATTTTAATTAGCTGATACCATAGGTGGGCAGCACCGAAATTCTGGTGGGTGGGGGTGAAAGAAATTTCAAAGGTCAAAAAAATGGTCTTAAAAGTGGTCGTTGCGCGAAAAAAACACCATTTTTTCGACGTTTCTCATCAAGCTCTATCCAATTGTAAATACAGAGCTGCCCTATGTGTACATGAATCAACATAGGACGGGTGTATTTGCCTTCGAGAGTTACTTAGGTACGTAGGTACTTAAGTCTACGCTTAGCGCTGGCCCCGATCGCGCAGCCCTGGATAGCTTTCGATCTTTGGACCCTCACAGACCTTACGGCTTCGATCCCCTCAGCCCTAATATTGCTGGCCGCTTTTCGTCGGGTGATCTCAGCAGCTACGCCCTAAGACCTAAGGCTACCTACCTAATCTCGGAATTTGCCGCGGAGGTCAGTTGACCTATCTCAAGCTCAAGTTGAATATTTAACTTATTTTCTAATCAGTGCCTGATTCGAAATGTTTTTGGTTCCTAATACGTGTAGCACAATAGACTATGAAAACAACAACATCGAGCTCTAGTCTGATCAATCATCCTTAAAAATTAGATAATATTTTTGATCAATTTTTGGTTTGAGAAATGAATTAAGATTTCCAAATAGCATAAGCAAACATATGGGATTTACCTATCCGTCCACTCTGATGAGTTGAAATCCTCGACGTAGGAGTGGCCGACCTAACCCTCGGTATAACCAAAAACCCCTGGGTAGGTTTTCTCTATTTTATTTCGAACGAAGAATCCACGGCCTGTAGCCGGACAACCAAATAAAGCAAAAAGAAAAACGAAAACGTACGGACTATACACATCGTACGGTGGCCAACGAGACTGCCAACAACACTAACTACATTGGCCTCAAGAGACCATTACAGTAAAATAAACGAAGATCAAATTAACATAATACTGATACACTTTTATCTCAGATCGAATGTTCTCGATTACTACAAGCGGTATGCATTAAACAATTACTATTATCATACACTTAACTCTATGCTACCGGACAAGTATCTTAATGTTTTTATTATTGAAAATTGGGGAAATAATGGGAAGACCGAAGGCATAGCCCACAGTACACTATCGTAGATAGCTACTAGTATTGGCTATGTTATGGCTACCGCGAACTGCTAAGGCAAGTTCGCCTACACGTGTAACTCTCGCAGTTACACAATGGCATCGAAAAGTCGCTGAAAAAGCGAAAAAAATTTTCAAAATTTGAATTCTGGGGGGTATTTTGATTTCTGGGGGGGTATTTAAACTTCTGGGGGGGTGCATACCCCCAAACCCCCCGCCCATGTGTGGCTGATACTCAACTGACTTCTGCACATATAAGCAAACATTTTTCCTGAAGTCCCTTTTTGGGCTTAAAAACAAAGGGTACGCGTTAAAATGACCGTTTTTCGATGTTTCTCACGATGCTCTTTCTTTCTAGACTATAAAAATTAAAAATTTTCAAAAAATTGGACAAAAATGAAGAAAACATAGTCAAAAAAGCCAATCGGCGCGAAGCTCCGAAAAAATTGGCGATTTTGATGCTAAAGATTGCTAAAAACTTTCAAAGGTTTTTGCGAAAAAGTACCGATCCTGGGCGGGTGAAAAATTTTTCGCGGGGGTTGAAAATGTTTTTGCGGTCAGGGGGTGGGGTGAAAACCATCCTGATAATCGATCTGACTAGAATTTGTGTATGTTCTGCTGCGCTGGTCATTATGTATGCACCTATTGCCGACTTTTCCGATTTTAGTCGGCGATATCGCCGACTTTCCCGATTTTTCTCGGCGATATCGCCGATTCTTACGATTTTCCCGATTTTTAGTCGGCGATATCGCCGACTTTCCCGACTTTCGTCGGCGATATCGCCGACTTTCCCGATTTTTGTCGGCGATATCGGCAACTTTCCCGACTGAATCGGTAAAATCGGCGATATCGCCAACAAAAATCGGCGATATCGCCGACTTTTACGTCTGAACCGGGCTTCAGTGTCCGGCAAGTCGTGAAGTAAAATTCATCGTCTTGAAACTGTATGGCAAAATACACCGCCAAAAGGAAACAAAAAATGGATGGAGAAAACATAAAAAAAGTTGAAATTATGGGCTAAGCATCGAAGATAATCCATCCTGTAACGGTTAACGCTCTGGGAGTAAAATAAGTTTGTAGTGTAAACTTTATACATTAACAATAAATAAATCGCCCAACTTCAACTAATTTTTGCTTCCCTTTCTCACTGAGCAAATATTCGAGCGGCATGACAACAGGATCAACAAAAACTACTGGAATAAACAGACAGAAATCGAAGAGTGACCTCTTGACTCCAGAAGTTTAAAGTATCTAGTTTTTCTTATTTGTTTACAAAACAAATTGAACATTACAACAAAAAATTGCACATATTTTTCTTAATGTGCCCACACAATGAAGTTGCTGACGATGAATTTACTTACGATGAATTTTACCCGATAATGAATTATGAAACGATGAATTTGCCACGATGAATTTTCTCACGATGAATTTTTCGTAAATTGCAACAGTCCCGTTTCTCTGTCCATCTCAGTTCTCAGACCGTCCCGACTTTTCGACCACACAACTGTTTTTGATACCCAACATTTTCATTTATTTTCTACATTCTTCTGCTTATCCGATTCATTTTATCTTGATTTGTACACCACCGTAATGTTACGGTGTATAACATGGATACTAAGAAGCTAAATATATTTAGTCATGTACATAACATATTATATATTTGCATATCTATATATAGTTAGCCTCTTAGTATCAGTATTTAACACCGTAACATTACGGCATAAAGAACGAAGATAATTTCAAATTAGATTAGGTGAAGAATAGGAAGAACAATGTAATAAATGAATAAAATTGATAGGTATCAAAAGCAGTCAACGTGGTCAAAGAATCGGGATTGACGGAGAATTGAGACGGACAGAGAAAGGAAACGTCGGCGAATCAGGCATTCCGTGCGTTTTAAAAATAGTTTTTTATAGCACAGGTCGGAAAACAAAGACAGTCAGAGAAATGGAATGGTTGGCAATACATGTAACAAGGGAGATGAGGGACCACCATAGGTGGGCAGCACCAAAATTCTGGGGGAGGGTGAAGAAACTTTCAAAGGTAAAAAAATGATCTTAAAAGTGGTCGTATGGTCTCACGCCCACGTGTGGTGGGGACTTTTCCCACGCCAACGTGTGGTGGGGACTTTGGGAAAAAGATCGATTTTTTGTAAATGATGGTAATATTAAGACCATGAAAGGAAATGTCATTTCAAGAAAATGATTGAAATAGAACAAAATCTGAGAACGAATATAAGTAATTATTACTGCTTATAGCGTTTTACCAATTTAAAAGTATCCTAGCAGGTAAAAGTTCTATGACTCCTAGATCAGGCTAACCACAGACCGTAAATGCTAAGCAAACAAACTGTGACTGGGCACTTCGTATTCCTGATCATACTATGTTGATGAAAGTCCTTACCGTAATGGAATTTTCCTCGTAAAAGCTTCTTTATTCTTCCACAATTCTTTGTTATCTTTAGTTTCTTGCGCGGAAGCAAGCATCAGTAGAATCGTTTTCGACTTTTCGTCGAGTAAGGTTTTCGGTCCAATAGCACCAACTACTACCTTAAAAACCGAAAATTGAACTAGCTACTTTAACTAGAATGATTGCCATAAAAATCATTTATTCTCATTTTTTACACTTCCCCAACATTGTAGTTATTAATTATCATTCGAAATTTAAGAGCATAATTAACAAAGCCTTTTAAATTTCGTTGACCTGAAAGCTAGTGTAGGTACTTTAAATGGCCGAAGCTCTGTTAGAGCCAAACAATACATTGTATATACATCTGTGCAGTTATCCATTTTTTCACATAAAGGTTTAATTTACATATATAATTCACCATCTAACAGGCAGGCATGTATTGTGTGCATCTTTCATATTCGCGATTATCTATAAAAATATGCATGTATATGTAGGTACACATACCTATAATAAAATGATACACTGAACTTACGTTTAGAATTTGGACCTGGTTCGTGGACATGATTCCTCCGTCAGGATTACAAGTAATCAAATTGTTTGGAACTTGGATCTTAAATGCCACGGGGAAGTTAGCTCTATTGTGTATAAACAATTTCGTTTTGAGCTCAAGGGATGAATCTTCTTCAACTAGTAACAAAAGCTCTTCCGGGAACAGGTCAATGCTTATGTAAGACATTGCGACAGTGCCGGAAGTAAAAACAGGAGAAACGGAACAGTGCTTACGTAAATTATGATATTATGATAAATTATGTATTGCAAAGTGTATTTATGCGTAAGTGGTTTAAACTGATTGATATTATATAGGCTCGTTTAGATGATTTGCTAGTGCATAGAGTCATTTGTAGCCGAGAATCTAGTCTGTTTCATTTATTCGAGAGCTTTTTAGTCAATTTTTTTAAGGGCTACAGTAAGCGAAACAAGGCGAATTACTGTAATTCGGCAGATCAGCTCAGTCAAGGCGAGTGGCTGGATTTCTTCCATTTTTAATGCACTAATCTGCCCGTATCCAACCCAGCCTTTCATCCCTCCGGGGTCGATAAATGGGAAGCTGCACCTGTGTGGCGAAGGTTAAGCCCTTGGGAGTCGCGACCCCTTGCGGTATCTCAGCGAGAAACACGTCTCTGACGTGCGGGTATTACTCAAAATGTGGGTGAAAAGCCCGTCTTTTAACCTTTAACTTTTTAATCTGCCCGAATAAATTTAATTTAGGCACTTAATCAATGCTGGGACATCCTACAGTAAGTGTGCTAAACAAAAAGCTGTCGGCTGGAATCGAACCCGGTTTGCTTCGACCACAAGCAGAGGTTTTACCACTGAGCTATGCGGGAGCCCGCGACGTTTCTTAACATCTTAGTCTATTGTGTTTAAAGTGTCAACTAAGGATAAGTTGAATGCTCGATTCTTATCTTTAAGTTAATTGATCTGCTGGATGACGAGAATAAATTATGCCGAAAAAATGTTATTGAAAAACCCTTCTTTACTACATAGCTATAGTCAGATCTAGCGACCTAAAGTAAATAAGAAAGAAGGGATTACTGTAACCTCCGAAAACATTTACTGAAAAAACTCTCGGATAAATGAAACAGACTATATTCTCTGCTTCATCCAACTTCTTCACTACCCAACAGTATATGTCCATCGAGCACTTGAGACTTCTTTAAAGTATGCTGATTGGAAAGTAAAACAATTTACCCAATTGGCAATAAGCGGATTTTTAGGAGTAACTGCCGTTGAGATTCGCATTCTCGGTCCCGATGACCTGTCGCTGTCGTGAAATTTGGTCTATCGGTAGGTCTTGGTACCAGATAAAAATGCGTTAAGTAAAAGTTTACAAAAATGTTCATAGCAAGCATCAAAGTTCCGGGTTATGAATTTTTGCGAAAAATGACTGCTTCCGAATATTTTTAATAACTTTAACAATACTCGTTCATTTTTCATGAAATTTCAATTACTTTATAGAAAAATGGACATTCTACTTGCTGATGGAAGTTATTTTGTAGTAGTCTCCATTTCAACACATGATATTGAGGCTTATTTGAAAAATTTTGTTGTCGAACTTTAGTCGTATTTTTAGATCTGTAAACGGATCGTTACAACAACAAAAATAGACTAATTAAATAGAGAAAATCTCGCTGACTCTAGCACACATTTTAAATTTTATGCACGGTTTACCGTTCTTTTTTCATGCCAATTTTTGAACATGTCGAGGAATGCGTTGTACTTAAACATTAGGTAGGTATTTAAGGAATGTTCGCCACACCTGGACGTGTGGGGGGTTCGGGGAGGTATGCAGGGTCGTAGCTCTGGGGGGAATGGGGGTCAGAACCTCCAACCCAAAATTCAGAAAAATAAGATTTTTTAAACGTTATTTTATGCTATTTTTAGCCTTTTTGGGCTTGGCCCTCCCAAAATTGGTGTTGGATCCCCCAAAATAGGACGGCCAGCTACGTGCCTGAGGGTATGCATCCCCCCTAGAAACCAAAATACCCCACAGAATTCAATTTTTAAATTTTCTTTGTTTTTTCGCAATTTTTTTATGCCAATGGATAGTGCTCGATGAGGAATGTTGAAAAATTGAGTTTTTTTTCGCCATACCACCATTTTTAAGGGCATTTTTTGACCTTTGAAAAATCTTGCAGTCTCCCCAGAATTTTGGTGCTGCCCACGTATGCTATTCACCTCTTATTTGAGCAAAGATTGGCATCTATCTACTATATGTATATTTGTGAAAGTTTGTTTGTATGTCCGGGGTTGGCTCCGGCCCCATAACACTTGGTGGGCTGACGTTTTGGCCCGAGCTCAGCCTACCGGCTGGGGGTGTAGTATCGATTTTGAAATTTTGACAAACGCACCCATTGGCCCTGGACAGGGAGGGAGTGGGGTTTGGCCCCTGTGCTATAAGCTCACGATTTCGGGAGATGACCGATTTTTTGCTATTTTTTCAAAACGTAGTTTATACTGTTTGTATAGGGATACCCCGGCCAAGGGGAGCATGCCTGGCGACACTATGTACATTGTTATATGTTATAGCATCGGTCGGCACTGTGAAACATCAAAATACGGGTTTAACCAAATAATGCTATAACATGGGCAATTTTATAAGATAGGCATGGTATGAGATACTATGTGCAACAAGATAGGCAATGCTATAAGCTAGGACGTGATATAAGATACCCTGTGCTACAAGATAGGCAATACTATACGATAGGACGTGATATAAGATACCCCGTGCTACAAGATAGGCAATGCTATAAGATAGAACGTTATAAAAGATACCCCGCGCTACAAGATAGGCAATGCTATAAGATAGGAAGTGATATAAGATACCCCGAGCTGCAAGATAGGTAATGTTATAAGATAGTATGGGATATAAGATACCCTGTGCTACGAGATAGGCAATGCTATAAGATAGGTGTGATATAGATACCCTGTCTGTGCCATAACATGCAGTGATATAAGATAGGAGATACCATCAGCTATAACATATGAGTGATATGAGATATCACGTGATATATGACACCCTTTGCTACAACAAATAAAAAAATTTTAAAACATCAAAAATATGGTTTGACCAAAAAAATTTTCCAAAACATCCTAAAACATCAAAAATATGGTTTGACGAAAAAAATTTTCCAAAACATCCTAAAACATCAAAAAATATGAGTTTTATTAAAAGAATTTCCAGAACATCCCAGAACATCAAAAATATGATTATGGCTAAACAATTTTCAAAACCATTCTGTAACGTCAAAAAATATGGATTCGATCAAAAAAATGGTTGACAAAAGACATTTTAAAAAAATCCAAAAAATAAAATATGGTTTATACGAACAATTTTTTTAGAAATATCCCAAAAACATCAAAAGTCTTGAAAAATAAAAAATACAAGAGACATATCAATTCCATATAGCTGTCAGACCTAAGTTTGGGCAACGCCGGGCAGCTCAACTAGTATCTGTAATAATTCCTTTTGTGAATAAAAACCACACGCTAAAAACAAAATTTTTTAGCAGATGCGCAGTCAGTGAGACCGTGTCATAAACTTATAAATAAAGTTTATAATAAAGTTGACAGACCCCAGAATAGTTTACCCTTAGTAGAATTCGGCGTTTTGACCAAAATCTTATCAGAACCTGTTAAACATGTAATGTGAAACACGTAGCTACGAATGTTGCCTACATATTTTCATTTCTTTAAAATAATCTGGAATAACATCAAAAGCCCGCTCGTTTTATTTTGATTCTTTTACTAATGCTACTTATAGAAAATATGGAAGCAATCATAGGCAGCAAAAACATTCTGGGGGTCCGGTCCAATGGGGCCAAGTGAATAAGAAAGGTATCTAAAATTCGATTCTGATGAAGTCTTCCGTGAATCATCGATTTGGGGGTCCAGTCCAGATTCCCCACAACTATGTTTTTTCTGGAAGGCATCGAGTTTTCAACTGACATTTGATGTGCGATGCTGACAAAATAAATCAGAAATTTTTTCTAAATGCCCACCCTCGCATCGTATCGTTTAGGATGTTTTAAATCGTCTATGAAGCTCATTTTTAGATAATCAAGGTATGACATTTTTAACCTGTCAGATTTCTCTAGAATGTGGCTGCCCATGTTTTATATGTTTTATACTTATATACAGACATGTAACGGCTCAAAATTTAGAATAGGGGGTCCCTGGCATACGTCGGCAGCAAGCAAATTCTGGGGGGGGGTGCAAGATTTGTTGAAGGTCAAAAAAGGGCCTTAAAAATTGTGGTATGGCGAAAAAACACAATTTTTTGACGTTTCTCATCGAGCACTATCCATTGGCATCATAAATTGCGAAAAAAAACGAAAAAAAATTTTAAAATTGAATTCTGGGGGTATTTTGATTTCTGGGGGGGTATTTTGGTTTCTGGGGGTGCATACCCCCAAACCCCCACGCCCAGGTGTGGTCCCCGGCCACTTTTTAAGGGGGAGGGGTAGCTGACCTCCGATTTTTGGCCAAAAACGGTCGAAAAAGCAGCTAAAAACGGCCAAAGAATTCGATTTTTTCTCAAAATCCAGGAACGGAGCGAAAATTTCCTGGGCTTTGGGGGATGGAAGGGACAGCCAACTTTGGATAGAAGGATTCCATTAAACCTCCCGTTACATGACATACAGATAAGTGCATACCTATACTATCTGATTTTTTGTCCATTTTGACGATATTTATTGTGGTATAATGTATGTATGTATGTAAGCGTCACTGGCTTAACTATTTTTCCATCTCTTCAAAGGATCGAAGCGAAAAATGAAAGAGCGGAACTACAACTAAAAAAACTGATTATTTAATTACGTTAACTTGATTCTGTTATACAAAGCCTTGTGCATAAAGGTACCTACCACATGTGGGCGTGGAGGGGAGTTGGGGGATATGCACCTCCAGAAGTTCAAACCCTCACCCAGAAACCAAAATATATACACACAGAATTCAATTTTTGAAAATCTTTTCTCGCGTATTTTTGAATGCCAATGGATAGTTCTCGATGAGAAACGTTGAAAAATGGTGTTTTTATCGCCATAACACCATTTGTAAGACCATTTTTGACCTTTGAAAAATTTTGCACCCATTACCCCTCCTAAAGTTTCGGTGCTGCTCACCTATGGAGGCTACCATTTTTTCATTCAATTACAGAGGCGGTTTGAGTTGAAGCAACAATCACAAAACAGTCATAACACTTGATAATTATGCATGTGAAGTTTTTTACGCAAAACCTTATTACAGTAGGCTAACTAGAACAGCTTTTTGTGGCTGTCCGATTAAGCGCTGAAAATAGATTTCCACGCTGAGGATTTTGCGAAATACTCGTAGACGATCATATAATTCGTGAAAAGTAATTTGCAATCAATACTATGTACATGTACAGCATTTCTTAGTCCCGCATGACTAAAGCTAGGTCGATCCAAATCCTAGCACAGTTTTTGGTGTTGATCAAAGAATTGGCCCAGTAAACTCTTAGAGTTGGTTTCCCAAAATTTCGCGACCAGCTCAAACTAAAATACACCAAGTTGCCACACTAAATAAAATCATTAAGCAGTTCATTACTCGATCTGCACATACGAGTGCATAGGTACCAAGCCTGTTGTCTATGACACTTTGAAAAAATTAGCATTTAAAAAGAACCATTAACCTGGCATAAAATTTGAAACATGTTTTTAAATCAGTGAGATTTTTTCTATCTAAAAAATCTATTCTCTTTGTTGTAACGACCCGTTTACAGGTCTAAAAATGCGACTGAAGTTGGATAATAAAATTTTTAAAGAAGCCTCAAATACCATGTGTTGAAATAAAGACAACTACAAAATAACTTCCATTAGCAAGTAGAATGTCTATTTTTCTATAGAGTAATTAAAATTTCATGAAAAACGAACAAATATTGATGGAGTTATTAAAATTATTCGGAAACAGACATTTTTCGCAAAAATTGAAAACCCGGAACTTTGATGCTTGCTATAAAAGCCCAGGAGCATTTATGTTAAGTTTTACTTAACACATATTCATCTGATGCCAAGGCCTACCGATGGGCAAAATTTCATTTGTTTTTGCGACAGGTCATCGGAACCGTACGGCAGTTGCTCATAAATCACAAGTGTTATTCCGATTTGTACCTTCATTTTAGATCTTATCCAATTGAAATCATTTTCTTCGCATCTTGCGGGACTCCGAAAATCTCATTGCATAAGGCAGGAAGGAATACTAGTGATAAAAAATATCGGTTAGATCGAGAATACGAGATATTGGCTTGGATTTTTTAGTAATCGTTCATAGTACATTTCAAGCAAGTGTGCTCTTTCCATTTTGAAACCGATTTGGACTGTATTTATTGATCTAGGTGAAAATTAGTAAATTAAAATCATTAAGCAAAAATATTTTACTCGAAAAGTGACTAATCGCCATTCCCTTTCAATTTGCCGATAATTATAACAGACACTGCCAATCCATTAATGCCCAGTATACCGGCCATAACAACCGGAACAATTGACCGCATGATCAGCGCTGGTCTGGCCTTGCTCATTTCAGTGATACCTTCCATGCTTCTGGCCGTTCCGTAAGCTGCTCCAATAGCTTAATACCATATATGATCTTGGAGGGGGTTCGGCGAGTTTCACCTCAGATAAGTTTTCACCCCAGAAATTTTCAAAGCCCCCCAGAATTCGCGATTTGGTCCTTCTGAACAATTTCCCCGCCACCATTTCTTGAGAGACAAAATAAAGATACAGTATAGGTATATTATTTTATATATTATTTTTCAGGTGTAAAGACAAGAAGTCATAAGCTAGTTGTTGTATGTAAAGGTTAGTTACTGCAGCTATTATGGATCGGCTAAAAAACGGTGGCGGGAAAATTGTTAACAAGGTCCGAAAATTCTTGTGCTGTATTGGTATCTCATGGAGTAGATGTACAGCATGACAGATTTGGGGGTTAGCCAATCTAGGGATCAGTTAATGAACTTTGTTGGGTTGGGTCAAAATGATAAAGGACTGGTATTAATGCTGAAATAGAGTTCAACTGCGTTATTTCGCAATTTCTGGTCAATTTCAAGTGCTTTTGAAGAAAATTTTAATTATTTCCCCTACAAAATTTCCATTTTTTTATTCTTGAGTTTTAAATCCCCCAAACTTCACCCCTACATGCATGTCTAGTCTCAACTCAACTGGAAACAAAGCGAGTCATTGTTTATATAAAATTTCATTTATTCTATTTACAGAGAACACACTACTTATAATAAATATGCGAAAAACACATAGTTAAACAAGAAAACGAGAAGTATGCAATATCGTTATTGGTCGTCTTCAGTACATTCTAGGAATTAAGAGAGTCGTATGTTATCTGTGCAGAAAACAAACGACTAAATAATTGCACAAAGATAATTGTCCTTCATCTAATAATGTTAAAAGAATAATCGACAAGCTGAGTCAATCATTGTTAATAAAACACCGAACAATCAATACAGAAGAACAAAATTAAATGAGCATGAGTGAAACAAGCCCTCTGTGCGATTAAAAACTTAAGTGCTCGTAGATTGCCACTCTCTGTCCTTAAAATCTAAGATTTTAGCGTAGAACTTGCAGCATTTACAATCACAGAGGGAAATTACGGTATGTTTGGAACAGCATCGGAAATATTAATTTGAGATCGTAGCAGAAGGCATATTTCTAAAAGCATGTGATGTAAGTTGGCTTTCATGCCGTCATGCGGCTTAAAGCCTGATTTATACTTCACGCGAACCGCGCCGCAAAGGGTTTTGCGGCCACAGTATACCCAAAAATTAGTCGACCCTGCGCGAATATTCTGCGGCAAAATCCGCTTGCCGCGCTGCGTCGTGCATTTATACTTCACGCGGCGAGCTCGCCGCGTGGACAAAAATCCAGCGACAAGGTGGCACCTCACCGCCGCCTCGCAGCCGCTTCGCGCAATGCGTTTATACTTCCTGCGAACTGCCGCAGAACCAGGACGCTGAGTTCTCCTATTGCGCAAATCGATACCTCATTAAAATTCAAAATGATTCGACGTCGACACTCGGCTCGAAACTCTCATTAGCATTCGCAAGAGCAATGGGCTTTTTGACTTTTGCGGCGCGGCAGAAAAAATGGCCGAAAAAGCTAAAAACAACAATTTTGACTCCTTACGGCGCGGCAGAAGTATAAATTGGAAAGCGGCGAAAAAATCTAGACTTTTGCGAATCAGTCCGCGGCAGCGGACGGCCGCGTGAAGTATAAATCAAATTGCGGCGGCGAATAACTCGCCGGCTGCCGCGCCGCAGCCCGAAGTATAAATGGGTATGCGCGAAATGTTCTGCGGCAGCCGTTGCGGCTATTTCTCGCTGCTACAATCGCCGCTTGAAGTATAAATCAGGCTTAAGAGCAAAAAAGCGGCGCTTTTGCCATTTGCGTAGTTTTCTTCGCAAGATACAATTTCACCCTGAGGCCACTTCTCTTTTTGATGTACAGAAGAATGCTAGGCATACCCAATATTTCATTCGCTCTTGCTTTCGGATATAAGCGGAGAGGGATAATTTCGTGCATCTTTAGAAGCAGATAATTATGCTTTAGGATCGACATTTCTTGCACGCAAAATACATTATAGACTTCTCGTCAATTATTTCCTAAATGCACGATGTAGTCTGACAGATTCCAGTAAAGAAGAAAATTCGTCTGTCAGCTTGATATCCGTAATCAAATGTGATATAAAATTGCTAGCTGTACTCGATGACTCTAATTATCGAAATTCAATTTCACTGATGAATTGAGAGACGTTAATTTGAAAAAAATGTGAGCATAAAAACTATGAGACTTTACTGTAGCATGCTTGTGTAATTTACATAGAGCTTTCTTGAGAAGTAAGTAAGGTACGGGATAAATAAAACGATTAAAAAACTGATCTAGCGTGCGCATAAAATTTACTAATTACGTTAGTATAGAGGGGAAGGGTCAAGGAGAATTTAGACCCCCGAGAATCCAAAATACCCCACAGTTTTTGTATAACCCAGAATTAAGTTTTTGTGATTTTAGACGGTTTTACCCCATCCAAACCCCCGAAATTCTGTTGCCCATGTATGATTCACAAGCAGACATAACCGACAACTCATTTTTTTAGAATTTTAAGTATTTAAGAGAAAAGCAAAAATCGAAATATGAAATTATTTAATTAGGTAATCAATCGATACATATAATATTAAAATGAAGAGACTTATAAATTGGCCATCACATTACATATTACCGACAGCCATTTGCAAGTCAGTGCAACGTGCACAGTGTAAGATACCCTTTCGTAAAAACGCAATGAAAACTGTCGATTGTTTTGTACAACGGCGCGGAATTTCATATTTTGAAGCCAAAAAAGCGTTAGCAAGCGTACAATTGATTTTTCATTTTTTTAAATTCTATAAGGAGTGAGTAACCATTCTTTGACATAATTCTATCAGCTTTTCTTACTCAAGAAGACGCGTGCTCAGCGTTAAATAACTTGCATCTGTCAGTAATAAAGCGGATTCAACTTATTACTTTTGTGATATTAGACCATAATAGTTAGAAAACTATAAAGATAGGCAAGAAATATTTACCTTTACCTACGTACACCATGCACTAAGAGAGCAGAATGATTACAAAGAACAATGTTTTAAAGAACAAAATGCATGAAGTGCAGATCTATGTTCTGTGTAAGTTGTTTGTAATATTAGAAAAATTATCATTGAGACACAAAATGAGATAGAAAGGAATAAAATGGTAAATGTCAAATTTGAGGTGTGGATTCCAGGTAAGATGATTACAAAGAAGAATATTCATAGGAGGCCAATCCAAAAGAGTCTGTGGATCTATGTTCTGTGTCAGTTGTTTGTAATATTAGAAAAATTATCCTCGAGACACAAAATGAGATAGAAAGGAATATAATGGTAAAGGATGTGGACCTGCAAATACGAGATGTGGATTCCAGGAAAGATGATTACAAAGAAGAATATTCATAGGAGGCCGATCCAAAATAGTCTGTGGATCTATGTTTGTTGTAAGTTGTTTCTAATATTAGAAAAATTATCCTTGAGACACAAAATGAGATAGAAAGGAATATTATGGTAAATGTAAATATGTGGTGTGGATTCCAGATAAGATGATTACAAAGAAGAATATTCATAGGAGGCCAATCCGAAAGAGTCTGTGAATCTATGTTCTGTGTAAGTTGTTTGTAATATTAGAAAAATTATCCTCGAGACATAAAATGAGATAGAAAGGAATATAATGGTAAAGGATGTGAAGATGTAAATATGAGGTGTGGATTCCAGGTAAGATGATTAACAAAGAAGAATATTTGTAGGTGGCCGATCCGAAAGAGTCTGCGGATCTATGTTCTGTGTAAGTTGTTTGTAATATTAGAAAAATTATCCTCGAGACACAAAATGAGATAGAAAGGAATATAATGGTAAAGGATGTGAAGATGTAAATATGAGGTGTGGATTCCAGGTAAGATGATTAACAAAGAAGAATATTTGTAGGAGGCCGATCCAAAAGAGTCTGCAGATCTATGTTCTGTGTAAGTTGTTTGTAATATTAGAAAAATTATCATTGAGACACAAAATGAGATAAAAAGGAATAAAATCGTAAGTGTCAAATTAAATATGAGGTGTGGATTCCAGGTAAGATGATTACAAAGAAGAATATTTATAGGAAACTGATCCGAAAGAGTCTGCGGATCTGTGTTCTGTGTCAGTTGTTTGTAATATTAGAAAAATTATCATTGAGACACAAAATGAGATAGAAAGGAATAAAATGGTAAAGGATTGAAATGTAAATACGAGGTGTGGATTCCAGGTAAGATGATTACAAAGAAGAATATTCATAGGAAGCTGATCCAAAAGAGTCTGCGGATCTGTGTTCTGTGTCAGTTGTTTGTAATATTAGAAAAATTATCATTGAGACACAAAATGAGATAGAAAGGAATATAATGGTGAAGGATGTAAAGCTGTAAATATGAGGTATGGATTCCAGGTAAGATGATTACAAAGAAGAATATTTGTAGGAGGCCGATCCGAAAGAGTCTGCGGATCTATGTTCTGTGTAAGTTGTTTGTAATATTAGAAAAATTATCATTGAGACACAAAATGAGATAGAAAGGAATATAATATAAAGGATGTAAATGTAAATATGAGGTGTGGATTCCAGGTAAGATGATTACAAAGAAGAATATTCATAGGAGGCCGATCCGAAAGAGTCTGCGGATCTATGTTCTGTGTAAGTTGTTTGTAATATTAGAAAAATTATCATTGAGACACAAAATGAGATAGAAAGGAATATAATGGTAAAGGATGTGAACCTGCAAATATGAGGTGTGGATTCCAGGTAAGATGATTACAAAGAAGAATATTCATAGGAGGCCAATCCAAAAGAGTCTGTGGATCTATGTTCTGTGTAAGTTGTTTGTAATATTAGAAAAATTATCCTTGAGACACAAAATGAGATAGAAAGGAATATAATGGTAAAGGATGTGAACCTGTAAATATGAGGTGTGGATTCCAGGTAAGATGATTACAAAGAAGAATATTCATAGGAGGCCGATCCGAAAGAGTCTGTGGATCTATGTTCTGTGTAAGTTGTTTGTAATATTAGAAAAATTATCCTTGAGACACAAAATGAGATAGAAAGGAATATAATGGTAAAGATGTGAAGATGTAAATATGAGGTGTGGATTCCAGGTAAGATGATTACAAAGAAGAATATTCATAGGAGGCCAATCCAAAAGAGTCTGTGGATCTATGTTCTGTGTAAGTTGTTTGTAATATTAGAAAAATTATCCTCGAGACATAAAATGAGATAGAAAGGAATATAATGGTAAAGGATGTGAAGCTGTAAATATGAGGTGTGGATTCCAGGTAAGATGATTAACAAAGAGGAATATTTGTAGGAGGCCGATCCGAAAGAGTCTGCAGATCTATGTTCTGTGTAAGTTGTTTGTAATATTAGAAAAATTATCATTGAGACACAAAATGAGATAAAAAGGAATAAAATCGTAATTCAAATTTGAGGTGTGGATTCCAGGTAAGATGATTACAAAGAAGAATATTCATAGGAAACTGATCCGAAAGAGTCTGCGGATCTGTGTTCTGTGTCAGTTGTTTGTAATATTAGAAAAATTATCATTGAGACACAAAATGAGATAGAAAGGAATAAAATGGTAAAGGATGTAAATGTAAATACGAGGTGTGGATTCCAGGTAAGATGATTACAAAGAAGAATATTCATAGGAGGCTGATCCAAACGAGTCTGCGGATCTGTGTTCCGTGTCAGTTAGTTTGTGATATTAGAAAAATTATCATTGAGACACAAAATGAGATAGAAAGGAATATAATGGTGAAGGATGTAAAGCTGTAAATATGAGGTATGGATTCCAGGTAAGATGATTAACAAAGAAGAATATTTGTAGGAGGCCGATCCAAAAGAGTCTGCAGATCTATGTTCTGTGTAAGTTGTTTGTAATATTAGAAAAATTATCATTGAGACACAAAATGAGATAGAAAGGAATATTATGGTAAATGTAAATATGTGGTGTGGATTCCAGATAAGATGATTACAAAGAAGAATATTCATAGGAGGCCAATCCGAAAGAGTCTGTGGATCTATGTTCTGTGTAAGTTGTTTGTAATATTAGAAAAATTATCCTCGAGACATAAAATGAGATAGAAAGGAATATAATGGTAAAGGATGTGGACCTGCAAATACGAGATGTGGATTCCAGGAAAGATGATTACAAAGAAGAATATTCATAGGAGGCCGATCCAAAAGAGTCTGTGGATCTATGTTCTGTTGTAAGTTGTTTGTAATATTAGAAAAATTATCCTTGAGACACAAAATGAGATAGAAAGGAATATAATGGTAAAGGATGTGAAGATGTAAATATGAGGTGTGGATTCCAGGTAAGATGATTAACAAAGAAGAATATTCGTAGGAGGCCGATCCGAAAGAGTCTGCGGATCTATGTTCTGTGTAAGTTGTTTGTAATATTAGAAAAATTATTCATCGAGACACAAAATGAGATAGAAAGGAATAAAATGGTAAAGGATGTGAAGATGTAAATATGAGGTGTGGATTCCAGGTAAGATGATTAACAAAGAAGAATATTCGTAGGAGGCCGATCCGAAAGAGTCTGCAGATCTATGTTCTGTGTAAGTTGTTTGTAATATTAGAAAAATTATCCTCGAGACATAAAATGAGATAGAAAGGAATATAATGGTAAAGGATGTGAAGATGTAAATATGAGGTGTGGATTCCAGGTAAGATGATTAACAAAGAGGAATATTTGTAGGAGGCCGATCCGAAAGAGTCTGCAGATCTATGTTCTGTGTAAGTTGTTTGTAATATTAGAAAAATTATCATTGAGACACAAAATGAGATAAAAAGGAATAAAATCGTAATTCAAATTTGAGGTGAGGATTCCAGGTAAGATGATTACAAAGAAGAATATTCATAGGAAACTGATCCGAAAGAGTCTGCGGATCTGTGTTCCGTGTCAGTTGTTTGTAATATTAGAAAAATTATCATTGAGACACAAAATGAGATAGAAAGGAATAAAATGGTAAATTAAATTCGAGGTGTGGGTTCCAGGTAAGATGATTACAAAGAAGAATATTCATTGGAAGCTGATCCAAACGAGTCTGCGGATCTGTGTTCCGTGTCAGTTAATTGTGATATTAGAAAAATTATCATTGAGACACAAAATGAGATAGAAAGGAATATAATGGTGAAGGATGTAAAGCTGTAAATATTAGGTATGGATTCCAGGTTAGATGATTACAAAGAAGAATATTTGTAGGGAGGCCGATCCAAAAGAGTCTGCAGATCTATGTCCTGTGTAAGTTGTTTGTAATATTAGAAAAATTATCATTGAGACACAAAATGAGATAGAAAGGAATATTATGGTAAATGTAAATATGTGGTGTGGATTCCAGATAAGATGATTACAAAGAAGAATATTCATAGGAGGCCAATCCGAAAGAGTCTGTGAATCTATGTTCTGTGTAAGTTGTTTGTAATATTAGAAAAATTATCCTCAAGACATAAAATGAGATAGAAAGGAATATAATGGTAAAGGATGTGGACCTGCAAATACGAGATGTGGATTCCAGGAAAGATGATTACAAAGAAGAATATTCATAGGAGGCCGATCCAAAATAGTCTGTGGATCTATGTTTGATGTTAGTTGTTTCCAATATTAGAAAAATTATCCTCGAGACACAAAATGAGATAGAAAGGAATATAATGGTAAAGGATGTGGACCTGTAAATATGAGGTGTGGATTCCAGATAAGATGATTACAAAGAAGAATATTCATAGGAGGCCAATCCGAAAAGAGTCTGTGGATCTATGTTCTGTGTGAGTTGATTGTAATATTAGAAAAATTATCATTGAAACACAAAATAGATAACAAGAAAAAGGAGTAATAGGTAAAGGATGTGAACCTGCAAATACGAGTGTGATTTACCAATGATTAAAAGAACAATATCTTAAAGAGCAAAATGCATGAACTGGTGATGAATATTATATTTAAGTTGTTTGTAATAGAAAAATTATCAGTGACACACAACATGAAAAGTGTGTAATGGTTTGATATCCAGGTCCTAGTTCTTTTGCGTCACGATTTTCACAAACCAGCACTTATGTATTAATACACATGCATCAGAGGAATTTGAGAGGGAAATTTTTGAGTGCCCGTTTTTAACAAAAATTGCATACCCGTCAAAAACATAATTTTGCTGCGTTCATGGCAATGTATCATTTAATTCAGTGCGTAACAGCAGAAAACTTTATAAAAATAAAGAAGAATTAAATTAAGGTAAATGAAATATAACAAAAAGAAGTATGGCGTGAAGCCCCTTTTCTACGAATTTTTGAAATTTTTCGGAAAATCGCGAATTCGAGAGAAATTTCTGGGGAAACCTCCCCAAATCTTCACAACATCATGTATGCTTATTATTTTGAAAATATCGAATCAAACATCTCTATTTGATTGTTGAATAAATTGTAATAGTGCTTTTATTTCA
>JAVLUZ010000729.1:724714-800755 GCA_036768485.1 Mermis nigrescens
GTGTCGCCCACCTATGGTACCCATTATTTTTGGTCCGAAAACAAGACACTCTAAAATGTCAAACCCCTTCCCCTGCAGAATTCCCATACTACGCGAGTCTGGTATCGCTCTTTCCCCCTCAGGCAAATCGTACATCCGCCACTCTACGGACACCTAGTACATTGTATATGTTTTATAACCTTTTCCTTTTTTATAAGTGTTTTGCTTTATTTATTTATACGTTTTTTTGCTTATTTAGATATTCTTCTCTTATAGGTCGCTAGAATGGTACAGAAATTTCGGGCCGCTCTTATCGAAGAAATAATCGATGGTCCCGAATTCGCCGTTTTAGTCTCCGAAAATCCCGATATGCCCAGCGATCCATTGTCCTTTTTGCCCGTTGAAAGAAAATCGATCGATAATTTGGCCATTCAATGGAATCCTGTAACGGATCGTGGTTTAATAAATCGATTGACGGAGACGGCTAAGAACGTATTTTTAGCTTGCGCTGGAACCGGCTATGCTTTATTGAAGATGAGGAAAGAATCGATTGATTTTTACTCTATATAAATTTTTATTATATTCATGCATACCCACTACCATAGGTGGGGCAGCACCGAAATTCTGGGGGAGGGGGGTGAAAAAATTTTGAAGGTCAAAAAATGGTCTTAAAAGTGGTCGTATGGCGAAAAAACACCATTTTTTTGACGTTTCTCATCGAGCACTATCCAATGGCATCAAAAAACCGCTAAAAAAGCAAAAAAAATTCGAAATTTGAATTCTGGGGGGTATTTCAACTTCTGGGAGGGTGCATACCCCCACGCCCACGTGTGCCCACTACTATTGTATTCTATTTTTCGTTTTATTTCTACTCGTATTAATTATTACTTCATTTTTTATTTCTATTGTATTAATGTGCACTTGTTTACCCAGAACAGCTCAGAATTTTCGCAGGGGCTAGCCGGCCTTTCGGTGGGGGCGTTACCTGCGATTTTTGGTCTCAAAATGTAAAAAAGCATGGCTTACAAACACTCTTTTTCTTTTTTGCACAAGAACTTCGATTTATTTTTGTACATTCTGAAATCGGCTAGAAACTACCTATACTTTGTGTACAAATATGTACAAAGATCGCTCCAAAAAGCTTTGTACAAGACTCAAAATCTTTGTTCCGTACAAAAAAAGAAAAACAGTGCTGAAAAATTAAAAAAAATGGATGGAGGGCGGATGAGAACTAAAAACGCAAATTTTCCATGAAAAATTGGGGCGGTCAAACATTTTAAGTTTTTTTGGGTATAGCGGAAACATACGTAGGTGGGCAGCGGCGAAATTCTGGGGGTGCAAGATTTTTTCAAAGGTCAAAAAATGGTCTTTAGAATGGTGGAATGGCGAAAAACGCCGAAATCGCGAAAAAAACGAAGAATTTCAAAAAATTTAATTCCGGGGGTATACTCCAGAAAGCCCCCCCACGCCCACGTTTGGGGAAAACCAACTTTGAGTCATTACTTTTTTTCTATATTTACGTGTTGATTGGGAAAACTTTTCTATATTCATGTGTTGATTGGGAAAACTATAATCAATTATAATTAAAATTACATCAGAAAATTTATGATTTTTTATGTAAATTTTGATTGGATACCACGAGCTCACTTTTTTGGGCAAATTTGGGTGTTTTCACTTTTAGGTTTTTGAAATAATTTAAAGTGCCTACAAAAGTGTTTTAAACTAACGCGCTGTAATTGTGATATTCTGAAGTTATATTATATTATCTTATATATTTATATTATATTATATTATATTATATTATATTATATTATATATTCTGAAATTATATTCTAAAATATTTTAAAATATTTTAAAATTATCATATATTATATTATATTATTATTATATTATATTTTTAATTAATTAATTATATCGAGTTACGGTAAGGCAATTGACATTTCTAAACTGCATGACTGCATCAAATTTTAAAGCACTTTTGTAACTTGATGCTCGCGAATTAAATTTAAAAATAAACCGCGCATTAAATAATGGAGGAAAATTTGAGTATTAATGAGGATTTGAAAAAAAAACTTTAATTAAGAAAAAGTTATGAAAGTTTAATTAAAAAAATTTGAAAAACTATGTTTTTCAGAAATTAGAGTTTAATTGATTTAGAAAAATTTTCAAAAATTTAAAATGCAAAATGCCTGGTTTAAAAAATAGATAATAAAAATAAAGAAGAAATAAATTTAAAATTTAAAAAGCCAATTTAATGAATTAAAGATTTTAATTAAGTTCGAATAATCATTCTGCGTACATAGCTTTTGAAGTAAGAATAATTACGTGAATGTTATGTCCTTTGGAGGAAATGTTTTACATGCTTTTTATAATTTCGATGTTTAACGAGTATTAATATCCCAAATATAAAAACCGACCGATGAACCACAGAAGTATATTAAACGAAAAAACAAAAATCAGCTACTGGACAGGCAATCAGAGTCATGCGGGCGAAATGCGAGATCAAACCGACCAATGAACAGCTAAAAGCCAAACAAGCGACCAAATAATTAAGTACCTAATCAAGAAACCAGTCAAATATCAACAAACCATCGAAAAAAACAAAAACACATTCAACTAGTCTTGCTAAAATAATGTAAAAAAAACATGAAAAGTCAAATAGGGAAATAATCAGGAAGAATAAAATAATAAAAAATAAAAATAATGACAAAAATTATAATTAGAATAATAATAAATAATAATGAATAATAAATAAGCTAAAAATAAGCTGATGACTGGAAATGAGTCGAAAATGAGTACAGGCACGTGAAGGAATGAAGTACGAATGCGGAAAAATTGATCTAAAATGAATAAAATTGGTGAAAATGAGCAAAATCGCGAAAAATGATATTGAATCAATTAAAAACGAGTGAAAGAGTGAAAATGATACAGAATAAGTGGGATTTATTAAGCAATACTGAAAAACGATTGAAAATGAGCAAGAGAAAGTGTAAAAGCGAGTAAAAATAGAAAAGAAACTGATTAAAATTAAGTGAAAAAATAGTGAAAATGAGTAAAAATGGTTTACACTGATTAGATGAAAGAAAAGGTGATTGAAAATGAGCGAAAAAAGAATAAATGAATGGAAAGGACTTTAAATTCGTGAAACAGTATTCGAAAATGTGCAAAATGAATGGAAAAATTACCGAAATTGTGTGAAAAAATGAGTTAAATGACAGAAAATGACTTATTTATTTATTTACCACTCGAACAACTAATCAATAAATCTCTGCAAAGTAAATTATTGTAGCCATAGGACTAAAGTCTATCCCTCTGCCTGTATCAGATTCGTCCGCTGCTCATCTGAGATTTTATCACTCACTTTACATTGACTTTATTTTACAACGCATGAAGTGTTTTACACTAAATTTGCCTTACAGCTTAGGAAGTGTGTTACACTCAGTTGCTTTACAGAGCATGAAGTGTTTCAAACCTACTATACTTTACAATGCGTGAAATAATGTCACGCCCACAATACTTCACAACATATACCAAACGTATTATACTTGGTTTACTTTATAACGTGCGAAATAATGTTACACTTATTTTTCTTTACAAAATATGATATATGTTGTAATTAGCTTACTTTAAAGTATTTTACACCTACTATGAATTACAACGCATGAAGTAATGTTACACTCACTTTACTTTAAAACGCATGAAGTTACACTCCTTTTCTTTACAACGCATGAAGTATTTTGCACTAACTTTATTTTGCAACATTTGAAGTTTGTATCTTACACTTACTTTGCTCTAAAATGTATGAAGTATTTTGCACTTACTTCAGTTCACAATGCGGGGAGTAATGTTACGCTTATTCGCCTTAAACGCGTGAAGCTACACTTATACTTTTCTTTACAACGCATGGAGTGTTTTACACTTACGTTACTTTACAACACGTGAAGTAATGTTACACTTACTTTACATTAAAACGCGCGAAGCTACGCTTACTTCCCTTTACAACGCATGGAGTATTTTACACTTATACCTTACTTTGTAATGCATAAAATATTTTACACTTGCTTTACTTTACAACGCGCGAAATTTGTTAACACACGCTTTTGTAGGAAAGAATCGAAATCCGATCGAATTTACTTCATCGACTTAATCCCTAATTGTCGCCTATTGTGTAAAAATACGGCCAAAAACGCCTGTTGTCCCGCTAATTACATTTTGGGCGTGGACCAGAAGGGTTGGGAAAAATTTTTGGCCAGTCAGTTCGATTCGGCCAAAATTAGACGGCAAAAACGACGTATAAACGTTAAAATTGAATTCGATGCGACGAAAGGATTTCACATCGTGGCCAAGAAGGATTTCGAACCGGGGGAATTGGTGACCAGCCACGAAATGAAACCGGCCTATTTGGTTAGCCGAAATTTCGTCGGAAAAAACTGGAAAACGTACGAACCGTACAAATTCAGCTGGCTGCAAAGATACGGGAATCTGGTGCGCTTTTAAGCTTTCTTTACACCGTTTACACCTTTATTTTTTATGTTTTTTTGCGTTTTTTTATTTTTTAGTAGGTACATACGAGTATACGTGCGTTTATAATTTATACTTTATTTTTGCACTATATATTTTTATGCTATTTTATATTTTTGTATTCCAAGTGAAATCTGAACAAATAGACTTTATCGAGTTAGTCCGAATTTGCCCCTTTTTTCGTTTTTGTTGTATTTCTTTCGCTTACTTTCCACTGTTTATTGTATTTAACCATGTAATTCTTTTATTCGCATTAGCTCAACCATTGATTCATATTTTCCTTTTTTGTGTTTGTTTCTTCTATTTGTGCAATCTTCCTACTTCTATTGTATTTCTTTTTTTCGGTACAGATTTGAACGCACACATATATACCTGCTCAATCCATTGATAATATAAGCGTAGGTGCACAAAGTCAGGGTCGGCAGGGGGGTTAAATCACGAAAATCCAAAACACTAAGTTTGATTTTCACGATTTTTTTGCTGTTTAAGCGATCAAAATGGTCAAAATAGCCTATAAAAGGTTTTTGCGCGGTAATATCGCATTTTAAAGCATTTTTACTCCCTTTGACTGCATTATATCACTTTTAACACTAAAAAATGCAAAAATTGATCAATTTTGCGCGCTTTTTGAGTAAAAAGTACGTAAAAATACTAGAAAAATTTTGACTTTTTACTGATTTTGACCTAAGAAATGATGCAAAACGTCCAATCAGCTCAAAATCGCCGGCAGATACCTGTCCGGCTGACCCTTCGGGAAAGGGGGGGGATTCCCTCCTCCCCTCACCCCCCTACGTGCGGTGTGAACATAACGATTTGAATTTATTCCAAAAAGAATTATTATACGGATATTGTGGAAGGAACCACTGATTTTATACTCGGATTAATGATATTTTTCATACAGTCCCCGTAATTGAAATGGGGCGTGGCAGGCATAGGTGGGCAGCACCGATATTTGGGGGGGGTGAAAAAATTTTCAAAGGTCAAAAAATGGTCTTAAAAGTTGTCGTAAGGCGAAAAAACACCATTTTTCGACGTTTCTCATCGAGCACTATCCAATGGCATCAAAAAATCGCCAAAAAGCAAAAAAATTTCAAAATTTGAATTCTGGAGGGGGTATTTCAATTCTGGGGGGTGCATACCCCAAACCCCCCCACGCCCACGTGTGGTGGCAGGCAGGTCTCGGGGAGGGGGCGGAGCAGCTAAAGAGTTTTTCGGGTCAAAATGGCCTCAGAAGCTAGTATATATGCTAAAATTGCGTTAAAACTTGGTTTTGCAATTTTCATCAATTTTTGACCTTCATTTGATATTACATATGTATTTTCCCTCATAAAAATTTTCATTCATCCAAACTTCCCCTTGCTAAGTGCCTGTCTCGCTCGCTACCACATATAAACGTAGACAGTAAATTTAGTGTTCACGGCATGTTTTCCTATTTCAACAACGAAAATGGTCAAAATATCTGCAAAACGCTTATCGTGGTAATATCGCATTTTCTAATCAGTTTTAGTCCCTTTCGGCTGCATTGTATCGCCCTTAACCCTAAAAGATAGATAAATTATTCAATTTTTATCGTTTTTCTTAATAAAAAGCCAATGAAAATCTTACGGAAAAATTTCAATACAATTATATACTGCTGTTGTCCTCAAAAATGATGCAAAAAATGTCAAGTGAGCTGAATTTTGCAAACTTAATTACCAATTATTTGGAATGGCTGCTTTTCTACCATAAATCGCCTAACAGTATCTGTGTGGCTAACCCTTGAGCGGAGGTAATATACGTCTCACCCCTACGTGGGCAGCACAGCAAATTCTGGGGGGTGCAAGATTTTTCAAAGGTCAAAAAATGGCCTTAAAAGTGGTGGTATGGCGCAAAAAACACCATTTTTCGACGTTTCTCATCAAGCACTATCCAATGGCATCAAAAAATCGCTGAAAAAAGCGGAAAAAATTTCAAAATTTGAATTCTGGGGAGGGGGTATTTTGATTTCTGGGGGGGGTATTTCAACTTCTGGGGTGCATACCCCCCAAACCCCCACGCCCATGTGTGATTGTATCGCCCTTAACCCTAAAAGCTATACATATAAATTGATCAATTTCGGTCGTTTTTTGAATAAAAAGCTGATGAAAATCTTACGGAAAAATTTTAATATAATTATTTACTGCTTTTATCCTCAAAAATGATGCAAAAAATGTCCAGTGAGCTGAAAATTGCCTAACAGTACCTGTGTGGCTAACCCTTGAGCGGAGGTAATATCCGTCTCACCCCTATGTCCACATGTGGTCTGAACCTCTCAGAATCTAGAAGACCCCTCCTTTTGAAATATTGATAAATCAATTGAATATTTGGCGCTCTTTTCGCGATTTCTGCCCACTTAAGCTCGCCAGTCGCCACCACATGTTGAAGCGAGGATGCGGTGTTTGCACCCCCTCGCTACTAAGTTGAAAAACTTTTCGCAGATTATTCAAGACCCCCAGAATTCTGTTTTTGGTAAAATTTTTGGCGATTTCACCCAACCCGACTCCTCCCAGAATTTCCTTGCTGCCCATGTATGCTCGCCACCATAGGTCGGCGGCACCTAAATTCAGGAGGGTGCAAGATTTTTGAAACATCAAAAAATGGCCTTAGAAATGGTGATGTGGCGAAAAAACACAGTTTTTAATTGTTTCTCATCGAGCACTATCCATTGGCATCGAAAAATTGTGAGAAAAAAACTTTCAAAAATTGAATTCGGGGAGAGTATTTTGGTTTCTCGGGAGGTGCATACCCCAACCCCCCATGCCCAGGTGTGCCCGCCCATCACCATTATTAACATTTTCTGAATTTAAATCTTGCACGATTTTCGAATAAAGACTGTAAATTTTCGTATTCCGTTCCTTAAACATTTCTCGTTGCGCCTGAGGCAAAATGCTGGACAGGACTCTGACTAGCATCACTGACTAGCATATGGCGCGAAGCGCCGAAAATTTGGAACTCTCCTGATCGAGAAACCGTAAAATTTCCATATTTCCGTGCATTGATTCAAAGTTTGAAAACAAATTCTGACGATGGCGGCCGGCCGCTATTCACTGCAAATGGGTGTGGGGATCTAAAGGTTTCGATCACCCTCTCCTCCCCTTCGCTTTCCGAGAATCCGGCGGATCCCTAACCTCCACAAAAAATCAATATACATCCAGTATTGACTATTTAGTGCTATTTTTGACGTTTTCTCGTCAGACCCCAGAATTCGGCTGCTGCTCACCTATGGTGGTCACCATAGATTCACAGCGTGTCCGATGTGGGGAGAGGGGTCAAAAATTAAATTTTTTGGGCCAAAATGACCCCAAAAAGAGGTATAAGCGCTAAAATGGCGTCAAAACTACATTATTAAACCGTTTTTGGTCAATTTGAAACACTTTTGGCGAAAATTTTTAATTTTCATCCGTTTTTGGCCTTCATTTCGACTCATTTTCCCCAGGCACGTAGCTGGCCGTCCTATTTTGAAGGGACCAACACCAGTTTTTTGGGGGACTAAGCCCAAAAAGGCCAAAAATAGCACAAAATAACGTTTAAAAAGTCCTATTTTTCCGATTTTTCTGAATTTTGGGGGGTCCGAACCTCCCATTCCCCCCAGAGATACGTGCCTGATTTTCCCTACAAAATTTTCCGTTTTTCGATTCTGGGGTTCTAGACTCCCCTCCACGTAAATGTCTGGTGGCCACTGCTCATAAGTGTGAAGAGTTTTTGGGGTTTGGACCTCCATAAATGAATACGATAGATCCCCGGATTTGCGTTGTTGTCCAGATTTCCAAAAATGTGTTTACTACGTGGCACGAGGATGGTAACGAATGGTTTCCGTTCAATCACTCGTGCGATCCGAATTGTTGGCTTGACGGGTTGGATACGGTTGCCAGGAAACCGATAAAAAGGGTGAAATTTTATATTTTAATTAGAGATGTCCCCGGGGCCAGTGGCGGATCCAGGATTTTCCTAAGGGGGGGGGGCGGTACCCTAAGGGGGACGGAACCCTGACTTGGGCGGAAGAATTAGCCGTTTTAACCCGAAAATCTCTAAAAATCGCTCAAAAATCCTTAATTTTGCGCACTAGTTTCGGGCCAATGGGGGGGGGCGGCCGTCCCCCATCCTAAATCCGCCCCTGCCCGGGGCCAATTTTTTTGGCCCTGAAAAAATGATTTTTTATTCAAATGTATGCTATCCACACCAGGCACGTATTTCTGGGGGGAATGGGGGGTTCGGACCTCAAAAATTCAGAAAAATCGGAAAAATATGACTTTTTAAACGTTATTTTGTGCTATTTTTGGCCTTTCTGGGCTTAGTCCCCCCAAATTGGTGTTGGTCCCCCAAAATAGGACGGCCAGCTACGTGCCTGGTCCACACACGGGCCTGGGGGTCGGTGGGATCCGGACCTCCGAGAATACAGCGCCCTCTTCCAAATCGATAGACCCGCAGAATTGAATTTATTGTGCTATTTCTGGCGATTTCGCCCCATCAGACCATAGGTAGGCAGCACCAAAATTGGGGGTGCAAGATTTTTCGAAGGTCAAAAAATGGTCTTAAAAATGGTGGCATGGCGAAACAAACACCATTTTCAACGTTTCTCATCGAGTACTATCCACTGGCATCAAAAATAGCGAGAGGAAAAAAACAAAAAAATTTCCAAAATTGATTTCTGGGAAAGAGCTATTCGGCCTTCTGGGGGGTGCATAACCCTCTAACCTCCCCCCGCCGCCCCCACACCCATGTGTGCATCGAACCCCCAGAATTGAATTGGTGTTTTTTTATCAATTTTGCTTCGTTGGACCCCTAGAATTTGGTTGCCACCATACGTGGGCAGCAACGAAATTCTGGGGGTTAAAAATGGTGGTAGGGTGGTATATACATAAAAATGGTTGTATGTGAAAAAATTGAAAAAAATTTTTAAAAAATTTAAAAATACGGTCAAAAAAATGACCTTAAAAATGGTGGCATGGCGAAAAAGCACCAGTTTTCAACGTTTCTCATCGAGTACTATCCATTGGCATCAAAAACATTGCGAAAAAAACGGAAAAATTTTTTAATTCAATTCTGGGGGTATTTTGGTTTCTCGCGGGGGGGTGCATACCCCCTAAACCCACCTCCCCTCCCCTCGCCCAGGTGTGGTTGCCACCCATGTATGACGCTGGCTCCACATTATATAAATGTACACTTAACTTTAAACTGGAAACCGTAGAAGTTAAGTGTATAAACGTTCTGAAAAGTCGAAAAGTATTAACGATGCTCCGGTTGGCTATTCCAAATCTTCTGTTAAAATTGATTATCCTGTGTTATAATTTAAACTTAATACCAAGGCTAACGGATGCACCCTGATTTCCCTGTCCTCCCAGTTAGACCATGAACAGATGAATGTCTTCTTGGGTGATTACAAGTTTGGATGTCCAATAGACCTTACACCATACGTGGGCCTGGGGGGTATGCACCACACGTGGGCGTGGGGGTATGCACCTCCTAGAAGTTGAAATACCCCCCACCCAGAAATCAAAATACCCCCCAAGATTCAAATTTTGAAATTTTTTTGCTTTTTCAGCGATTTTTTGATGCCATTGGATAGTGCTCAATGAGAAACGTCGAAAAATCGTGTTTTTTCCGCCATACGACCACTTTTAAGACCATTTTTTGACCTTTGAACATTTTTTCACCTCCCCCACCCCAGAATTTTGGTGCTGCCCACCTATGGTATGCACCCTCCAGAAACTAAAATACTCCTTATTCCCAGAATCCAAAATACCCCCAGAATTCAATTTTTGAAATTTCTTGTTTTTTCGCAATTTTTTGATGCCAATGGATAGCGCTCGATGAGAAACGTTGAAAAAATGTGTTTTTCTCGCCACATCGCTATTTTTAGGGCCATTTTTTGACCTTCGAAAAAATCTTGCACACCCACCAGAACTTTGGTGCCACCCACCTATGCCTCCCACCTTCAAAGTTCGTCACGCCAGTCCTGAAAATCGCAATTCATTTTTCCAATACGGCTGGAAGCAACGGCGCTAGTTCGATGAACTTCGCTCAATATGAATTTCGGTAGATTTTTGACCCGTGAGCTTTAGGTACCAAATGACCTATTACTCAATAATTGAATTTTCGGCCAATATTACCGGGCACAATTGATTAAAAGTGAATATCTTAGTTTTAAAATTAATTTTTAGCATTTAATATGTAATTTCAAATTTTTTCAATTTATTTGAACCTTTTTTATTTTAACTTTAAAAGGCCGAAGAATTGACTCTGGATTACGGTACTTACGCGTATTTGGATTCGGCCGACGCCAACGAATTTGAATGCAACTGCGGTTCGAAAGAATGCCGCAAAATAGTTCGACCTTCGCAGGATTTTAAGTCGCCCGGTTTCGCAGCGAAATACGCCGGACATTTGGCCGATATTATACAAGAAAAAATCGATAATGATAAAATTAATAATCGATAACAATAATAATTTTAGTCGTGCATGGGCAGCGAAAAAATTATGGGGGGGGCTCCGATTGGGTCCGCTGATTTCCACAAATAGCGCCAAAAATTCAATTTAGGAAGTTTATCGATTTTGGGGATTGTTTCAAATTGTGGTCGGTCCAGACCATAGCTCGGCGTGGGGGTTTGGGGGTATGAACCCCCCAGAAATCAAAATACCGCCCCGAGAACTCTAAATATTCCCTTGGATTCAATTTTTGAAATTTTCGTTTTTTTTTCGCAATTTTTTGATGCCAATGGATAGTGCTCGATGAGAAACGTTCAAAAATTGTGTATTTTCGCCATACCACCATTTTTAAGGCCATTTTTTCTACCTTTGAAAAAATCTTGCACGTGCCGCCCATTTATGGTCCAGACCCCATGCTCTTGTGTGATTGTAGTGCGTCTCGCTTTTTAGTGTCGTATAGTGTAAACGAACGGAAATTGTTTTAAACGTCTGTGTAGGAATCAAAATTATGTGTATCGACGAAACCGTTTTCGGATCAATTCGCCCCCTCGCACAACGCCCCCACACAATTCGCTTCCCCTTCTTAGCCCAAAAGTAATTTTGGAAAGGTAAGGAAATGCAAGAAAACTGGCATCTCTTTGAGAAATCTCACGATTATCGGCGCTTCGCGCCGTAGAATCATTGTATTCATTAATTTAGGCCCAAGCGCGGCCAAAAAAATGTCATTTTTCATAGCTTATTGAGAGAAAATTAAAATTCTTTCGAAATGTTTGAATTTCTATGAATTTGACAGATAGGGCGTGTTTGGAAACGTCAAAAAATGCACTTTATTTGGTGCCCCGGCGAACATATCCCGAAATATAGGATCACCAATTTTGGACCGCACAAAAAAATCCTGCGTATGCCCCTGTATACACGTATATATTGTATATGCCCACAACAGACTCCCAAAAATCAGCACAAGCAATGCATCAGATATATATAGAAATGTGTCAATCTATTTAAGATTTAAGACACAATATGCATACATCGTATGTACACATAAAAAAATGACAGACTCGTTATGCTGTAGCTGCAGTGTGAAAACGCCGCAAAAATTTGTCACAATGATTACAATTTTCACCATAAATAGGATTTTTCGTGAACCTCCTAAGTAGACTTTAAAATACAAAATTTCTTCAGCAATCATGAAACTTCGGTTTGAAGTTCCAACGGCCAGTTGTGAAGGGGCTAGTTCTGAAGGATGTGTTGTAGGGGAGAGAGTTTTCCAGGAATTTGTGTGCGGGGCAAAATGCGGAGGGGAGGAGTAAGTTATCCATGCCCCGACGAAACGTAGTCGTGGATGGTCTGGCTGGATTGGACGTGGAGTTTAGGGCTGGGCTGCAGCTAATTCCCTTGAAAAACGAAGTAATCGGAAATTTTCTTGTGTAAATGATCGACAAAAATTGGAAATTTCCTTCAACAGTGCTTGAAATTGACCAAAAATAGTGGAATTATTTGTTGTTCAAACGCTATCTTATCATTTTACCAGTTTATGAGCTCAGTTTGGCCAAAATTCACTAAGTGAGCCCCTTATATCAATCATACTATGCATTTATGGTCTGGACCATAAGTGAGCGGCACCAAAGTTCTGGGGGGTGCAAGATTTTTTCAAAGGTCAAAAAATGGTGGTGTGACGAAAAATCACCATTTTTCAACGTTTTTCATCGCTATCCATTGCCATCAAAAAAAACTGCGAAAAAAAACAAAAAAAAATTTCAAAAAGTGAATTCTGGGGGTAGGGGTGGGGGTATTTTGGCTTCTGGGGATGCATACCCCCGCCCAGGTATGGTCTTGACCACAAGGGCTCGGTTTGGGATTTCTGGCCTGGAGTCAATCAAACAGCTTTCTTGGGCCAGAGTGGCCTAAAATAACCGGTATAAATTCTAGAATATCGTAATAATTACCACTTTGATCTACATTTTCCACTAAATTTCAAGCTATTTTCAGAAATCCTGATTTTTTATCCATTTTTGGCCTCCAATTTGCGTCGTTTTCACAAATTTTGCGATTATTTTGATGCCGATGGATAGTGCTCGATGAGAAACGTTGAAAAATGGTGTTTTTCGGCATACCTCAATTTTTAAGACCATTTTTTTACCTTTGAAGAAAGCACCATGATCAAGACACCCTCCTCGAGAATCCAGCAGACCTCCAAAAATCGATAACTCCTCCTGAATTTGTGTACGTAGACGTGCAGCTGCCCTATTGCGCGGATAGTTCGATGCTGCGAAATCAGAAAAAATTCAGTTCTGGTGGTCTTTTTATTTAGGAGTTCTAGACCACACATGCGCGGGTGGTCGGCCACATAACATACTGTAGAGCCCCAGAATTCTATTTTTAATAACATTTTTGGCGAACTCACCAAACCAGATCCCCCAGGATTTTCTTGCTGTCCATGTATGTATGTTATGATCTGGCTGGATCCAGAATTAAATATTCAGTGCTATTTATGGCAGTTAACGCTTACCATCATGTTTTTACAGTCAAAGGGTACCGTAGTAGCAAAAACTATAGTCTGTTTCAGAATTCTTGAGACTCCTTACAGTACGGTGATTAGAAGGCAGTAAGAATTTAACCAATCATCGTAAGGGCTTTCATCCGATTGGCTATCACCTATTGCACATCATTTGGATCTAAAAATTTTACTCGGGGGCAGTCTGGGTCAGTTTTGCCCTTAGGAGCTGTGAGACTGCAACCAGCAGCTTCGCGCTCGAAAAATGATTAAACACGCGCGGAATCGAACTCCGCTTCTCTCGCTGTTAAGTGAATGGTAATACAGTAGAGCAATTTAGGAAGAGGCAGTTTTTACAACGTTACATAGCTCATTGCACAATTAGCGAATCGGTTGATGCGGGAAGCGCAACTAATAAATTGCCTTTTTCCGATTGGCTGAAGTGTTAATACTTTCCAATTAACACATGTACTGTCTTCACCTTTACATCTTCTGACAGATTACTTTCATTTGATGCAATTATTTATGCTCTTATTGAAAATTATATCGGAAAGACACATATTCACAATTAAAGAACACTTTCATACGCACAATGAAAAAGAATAAGCACCTGATGAACACTCATCCAAAAACAAGAAAAAATCGGTTTCTGTTGTGTAACACAAAAGAGGGACGCAAGAGGCATAAACCACCGCATCTGTTATCACTGTAAATAGGCCAAAAAATGCTAATTTCCTGCTGCTCTATAACTTCTCATCAAGCTAACCATTTAAAACTATGTGATTATAGTCTGTTCCATTCCAAACGGCCCACTTTTTGCTGTCTTATTATTGTAATATACTGTCACTGCACATATAGCATCTTCAATTACGCTCTAGTAACAGCTGGTTGCCTTAAACTCATCTTATTGATGTTCAATGTGTTTTCCTTAGTTTGTGGCGCATCTAACAGACTGCTAACCCGTAAAATATTCTGCTACAGTAATAAGCCTTGAGCGAAAATGGGCCGTACGAAATGGAACAAACTATAGAGCCAAAACGAGGCTAGACGTATAGGGAAAATAAAAAAACATGCCAATAAAGTGTATCACTCTGATTTTCTTCTCCTAGGACACGGTAAACGGAGGGTTAGGCTACGATGGAAACCTCAAAATTTAATGCTGCCCATGTATGTATCTTTCAGGACGCCTAAGTATGGTCTGAACTCTGAAGCCACCCTACTCCCATACGTGATAGGCACACTTGCGCAGCAACCGAATTCTAGGGGGTCTGGTTCGATGGGGGCAAACTTGCAACAAAAAATGATCAAAAATTAATGCGGGGGTCTATCGATTTAGGGTCCGCCGGATTCTGTAAGTCTAGTCCAGACGCCCTCCGCGCCCAGGTATGCTGGTAGGGAATATGTAAATTTTATGGATTTTACAAAGGCAAAATCGTGAGAAAAGCTCCAAAAATCTTGAATCCATCCATATTACCATAGACTTTGGGAAAATTGAGTAAAATTTATGTACCCATGTAGGAAATTGGCAAAAACATTTATTTTTCCCACATTTTAACGTTTATAAAAATTCATAGAACCATTCCAAATAGAAGAAAGCTCTTGTGTGTATATTTAATCAAAAAAAAAACGAGTCAAAAATAATAAAACCAAAAAGGACGCAAGTTAGCACAAGAGCGATGCACATAAAGCAATTCAAAAGCAAATACAACGCAATAATACATATTTGAGCGATTTCGCATCATGCATTTAATCATACTTGGGCGTGGGAAGATGTAATGAACCCCAAAAAACATCGATAGACCCCCAGAATAAAATTTTCGGCATTTTTTGGTTATTTTTGGAATTTCAGCCGGTTTTAACAATAGACCCCCAACCGGAATCTTGAAGACTCCTGCCCCAATTGTTTTTATTCCTACTAGCAGATTTTCGACCTTCTTTGGCCTTCAAAAATTTTCGGACCCCCTCAAAAATTTAAGCGCCTACATATATACAAGGGTGACCCAAAAAAGGGTTCAAAACGTTTTGATTATAACAATACACAGGGAATTAGCTACACACCTGGGCGTGGGGTTTGGGGGTATGCACCCCCCCAGAATTCAAATTGAAATTTTTTACGTTTTTTATTCGCAATTTTTTATTGCCAATGGATAGGGTTCGATGACAAACGTTGAAAAATTGTGTTTTTCGCTATACCATCATTTTTAAGGCAATTTTTTTGACCTTTGAGAAAATCTTGCACCCCCCCCCAGAACTTTGGTGCCGCTCACCTATGGTTAGCTGGCCTCCTAAATTTGGAGGAGGGGGACCTATAATTTCTAAGTCAGGTATATCGGTAAACAACTACTTTCAAACAGCAAAAAATAACGATCTTTTTTAAGCGTTTCTGACCAAGCTCTACACACTGAAAAGGAAAACTTTAAAACGATTAAAAAATTTGACACGACTTTAACCAAACTCGAAAAATACGTCGCACACGATTGCCACGCAAATGAACCCTACTGAAAAATTGTTCAGATTTTTTGTATACTCCATTCTGGTAAATTGCGAATATTCTGCATGAAGCGCTTTACACTTTGAATTTTCGGAAAAAATGGCGCAATTTGCACAGAAAAACGAAACATAATTTGCATACACGAAACATGACTCTTCAGCACTTGAGGATAAGGCGAAGTTTCAATAAATACACACGACCAGATGTGTTCTGGGGGTTGGAGGGTGGAATTTGGACCCCCGCCCCTCCTCAGAATGGCAACCGACCCCTGCAAAATGGTTGCGAACCTGGGCAGCGAGAAAATTCTGAGGGAGGGGTGCAAGATTTTTCAAAGGTCAAAAAATGGCCTTAAATGTGGTGGTATGACCAAAAAACACCATTCTTCGACGTTTCTCATCGAGCACTATCCATTGGCATCAAAAAATTGCGAAAAAAACGGAAAAAATTTTAAGAATTGAATTCTGGGAGGTATTTCGATTTCTGGGGGGGGGTATTTTGGTTTCTCGGGTAAGGTGCATACCTCCCCTAAACCCCTCCCACGCCCAGGTGTGGCTGCGATCCCCAGAATTGTCGATTTTCTGTAAAAATTGTAAAAAGTGTGCCTTTTTAGGCGTTTTAGCTCATTTTTGGCCAAAAAAATCTCAAGTTTTCGACGCTTCGCGCCACATGCACATTTTTGACTGATTTTTGTTCAATTTACTCAATTTTTCAAATTTTTTGGGGTTTCTTTTACGCTTTTGATGTTCTTAGAAAGAACGATCACTGTCTAGAACGTCAAAAACAGTGTTTTTATCGTGTACCCGATCGTTTTTCAGCCCTGAAAAGGCATTTTAAAAAATTTTTGGGCCTTACCCCGCCCCCAAATTCCCATGCTGTACATGTCTGCACACGACGGTATTCAAATTTAATGAATATATCAGCAGAACTTACCAAGTTATATAGTTGCCTGCCAAGTAGACATTCAAAAAATGTTGGCCCTTGAACTACATGCTAAAGTTTAGACAAGAGAACGCAAATAACAAATTCACTTTTTCGACTTTGATTTCGAACCTTATTTGAAAATTTCGACGAATATATTGAGACTGAAACATAACTTGAACGGGTTCAGCATATTCGTTATTTCACACGATTGAAACGAGAAAAATTTCTCAAATCAAAATGAAGTGTTTTCAAAAAATGAAATAGCTATTTCAAACCAGTAAAAGTAATGTTATTCTTAGTTTTGAAAAAAAATCAAACTACAGTTATCTCAATTAGCACCGTTATTGCTTTGACTTGATATAATTTGTAGATAAGAGTGCCTAAGAAAAACTTTCGCCGTCAGGCCAGCAAGAAGAACGAAAAGAAGCATACAACGTACAATCATACCTGGGCGTGTGGGGTTGGGGGGTATGCACTATAGGTGGGCGGCACCAAAATTCTGGGAAGATGGGTGCAAGATTTTTTGAAGATCGGAAAATGGCCTCTAAAATGGTGGTGTGGCGAAAAAACACCATTTTTCAACGTTTCTCATCGAGCATTATCCATTGGCATCAAGAAATTTCGAAAAAAACAAAAGAAAAATTTTAAAAATTTGAATTCTGAGGGAGGGGTATTTTGGTTTCTCGGGGGGGGGTGCATACCCCCAAACCCTCCCCCACGCCTAGGTGTGGTATGCAGTATGCAATCCCCAGAAATCAAAATACCCCCATAAATCAAAATAACCCACAGAAATCAAAATACCCCCAGAAACCAAAATTACCCCTCAGAATTCAATTTTTGGACATATTCGCAATTTTTTAATGGAAATGGATAGTGCTCGATGAGAAACGTTGAAAAATGGTGTTTTTTCGCCATACCACAATTTTTAAGGCCATTTTTTGACCTTTGAAAAATCTTGCGACACCCCCCCAGAAGTTTGGTGCCGCCCACCTATGGGTCCAATGCCGCTCGGAGCAGTTCAAAAACTTGACCTTTTCGATTTGGCCCTTTTATTCTATTTAAAACATCCAGTAACTATGCTTTAAAAAATTGAATCTAAAATAGAGAACTAGTAAAAGAGCTATCATAGGTTTATAAGAGAGCCCAAAAAACTACTTTCGCCCACCTGCGAGCAAGAACGAAAAGAACATGCAAGGTCAAGTGAGGTCGCCCGTAGCGTTTCAAAAATTCGACCTTTGACCTCCAGATTCTATTGATTCAAACAACTGCGATTCCAAATAGGGCGTATACGTAGATAAGATCGTATAATAAGGTCGCGTAAGGTCGTCCGAAGCAGTTCACAAATTTGACCCTTGACCTCACAAGTTTAACCCTTGACCTCCCAATTTTATTCGCTCGAAAAACTACGGCTCGACCTAAATCTAAAATAGAGACTTAAAACGAGGGTTTCGCAACAACGAAAAGATACATTTAGCCCGAAAACAATTAGCGAAACGCCTTCGTCACGCCCATCTGACGCCGCCGAAATTTGCGGTAATATTCGAGCCGCCGGAACGCCTCTCGAATTTCCCACGGCTGCAAAGCCGCTCGGTTCGGCCAATGGCGTTGATCCGACAACGACGACGACAATTCGTCGAATGGCCACGCCCTCTTTGGACCGCCGACGAATCGCAATAGCTGGGCGGAGTTTTAGCCAGCGGATCCGGCGCCGGACCCGATCCGGCACCGGATCCGTTTTCGTCGCCGGCACCGCTAAAACCGTTGGCGATCCCTTTAGCGTCGACTTCGACTTTGATCGTCGACGGATCGGTTCCGGCGGAACGGGCCACAGGATCTGGATTTGAGCCGGAACCGTTGGCGACCGGACGGTGATCGTTACCGGACGACGGAATTGGACGGACGCGGTAAATGTCCTGAGCGACGGCATCGACGACGGACGATCGTCGTTCGACGACGTTGTTGCATTGGTGGCGGATCAAGAACGCGCAGTCGACCAGTAAGGACAGGGTTTCGCGGGCAAGAAAGTTTAAAATTTCTAACGTCAAGTCGGTAGGTTTAAATCCGACGTTCTTGTTGTCGATGGCGTCGCCCTTGAAGAATTAAAATTTGTTTAGAACTTTTCTAATTAGAAAATTTTTTCTTATTTCTTCTTTATAATTATAATTCGTTTTTATTAAAATTGAAAATTAACATCAAAATTATTTTTCGGGACAACTGGCCTAATTATAATCCCCTTAGAAGGGTACATATTTCCGCTATAGGACAAAAATCATCAGCATAATTAGCGATCGGCCGGAGCTCCGGCTCCGGCTCCTCTGGCCATTTTTTGGTCCTCCGGCCTTCGGCAGCCGGAGGTAAAAAAAATAGCCGGAGGCCGGAGGTTTTTCATAATTATTTTACGTTCAAGCATAGCAAAGTGCATATTTTGCGAGTATGCACATGTGTTAATATTGTCAGGTAAGATTTTAAGTTAAATGAGTAGAACATGAAAATTCAATTCAAACGCATTCATTCCGACTTTAAGTGTATGTAAACGCAACGTAGCCGGGATTTTTCCCAGGCGGGAGTCCGAAACATTTTTTAATTTCAAAATCTATAAAACCGCATAAAAATGCGTCGTAGTTTTGTAAAATAAAGCCTTTTTGGGGTTTTATTCACATCGTCCTGTGCAGACATGCGCAGCATGGGAATTCTGATGGGGGATGCGGTTTAAAGTGGCTTTTTGGGGTCTAAAAGTGGTGGGGTACGCGTCAAAAAGATCGTTTATCGTCGTTTTGGACGATGCTTTATTTTAAAGAAAGTGATTTTTGCCTATTGGCAGTCACATAAAATGCATAATAATGCTTTATTCAAACCCGTAGGTACTAATACAATGTTAAGAATAATATGCAACGTTTCGACAGTTAACCTACTGTCAAATGTCAGGCTCTTGCAGAATATAAGAAGTTGTGGGCTTATATTATATTCTGTAAGAGCCTGATATTATATTCTTATAATCTGTAAGAGCCTGACGACGACGGTAGGTTAACTGTCGAAACGTTGCGTATTATTCTTAACATTGTATTGTACCTACGGGTTTGAATAAAGCATTATTATTATTTTACGTGACTGCCAATAGGCCAAAAATACAATTTCTTTAGATATGAACCAGTCACAAACATTTAGAAGTCAGATGCTTTATTTTTCTAGAGCATAGAGTAATGGAAAAATTTCGAAAACAAATCAAACAAATCGAGCGAATTGAACAAAATATAGTCAAAACAGCGCCGAAAGTTTGACACTGAGCAAATAGATATCTCAAAGCGCTTAAAAAACCACCTTTTTCAACGAATTTTCGTGAAATTTTGAGAAACTTTCTAAAATCGCGAATATGGGGAGTGTGAAAAAAAAGTTTTGAAGAGCCGCCCCCCAAACCCCCCCCCCCAGATCATGTATCGCTGCGACAATTTAAACGCTTGTGAAAACAATGTTTTTTTCAATTTTAGGCAATTTTTGCTGCTAACTTAGCGAATTTTACCACTCGGGTTGGGCCTAGCTTAAGGAGAATGAAAGGGAAACCCTATCGTTTAAGGCTGTGGGTCTGGAGTGGCGCGCGCAAGGCGTCCCCCCAGCGGGGTCCAGGCAGAGCACCGGAAAATTGGGCAAAATAAGCGCTTCAATCCTGGAGTGTAAAGTTAAAATTTTCGCAGAATCGTCTGAATCCTGGCTTTTCATTCAGCCAATAAATAGGTTATAAATAGATTAAATAGGTTGGCGCGAAGCGCGGGAATTTTTTGATATATTCATGTCAGAATGAGTATAAAAGATGGTTGAAACGCATGAGGTGCGAGTCTATAGTAAACTGTTGTCAAGTCATTATCTGCAGCTTTTACGACGGCAAAAGCGAATTATTTCATAAAAAGTATGTAGTGAGCTGAATTAAACCCACGTTATGTCTTCCTTATTTTTTAGCACATTTTCTTTTTTTACCATGAGTACACACCTGGGAGTGGGGGGTTTGGTGCCGCCCCCCGAAAAATCAAGATACTCACCCTCAGAATTCAATTTTTGGAATTTTTTTTGTTTTTTCCGCAATTTTTTGACGCCAATAGATATTGCTCGATAAAAAAGGCTGAAAATTAAAGTTTTTTCCGCCATACCACCATTTTTTGGGCCATTTTTTTCTTTGAAAAATCTTGCAACCCTCCTCCCCCAGAATTTTCGTGCCGCCCACCTATGCATGAGTACCTATGATTTTGACGAAGCGAATAAAAAATTAATTTAGTCATCATGGAGTATGCAATGCAGAATGAGCACGTGAGTAAAACAGAAAAAAGCGAAATATTTAAAATGATACAGTAGACAATGGAAAGAAAATTATATCTCGAACACCTCAGGCGCGAAGCGCTGAAATTTTTAAATGTTTGATCATTCGAAGTCACCTGGTCGTTCAAATTCAAACTCTGTTTCACGACTAATTCTCATACTTTTCTTTGCACCGCGCCGAAATTGCCAGAATTTCCCTTTGCACGGGGCCAAAACAGTTTGCGCTTTGCAAAAAATAAAACACTGATACAAACCATATGTGGGGCGGCATCAAAATTCTTAAGGGGGGGTGTGGAGGGGTGCAAGATTTTCCAAAGGTCAGAAAATGGTCCCAAAAGCGCCGTTTTGCAACGTTTCGCATCGAGCGCTATCCATTGGCATCAAGCAATCGCGAAGAAAATACAGAAAAAAATTTCAAAAACTGAATTCTGGGAGGTATTTCGGTTTTGGGGTGGGAGTATTCGGCCTTCTGGGTGAGGGGGTGCATATCCCGAAACCCCGCCATCAGCCACGCCCACATGTGGTACAAGCAGTGTCTTTTTGCATTCGGCAAAGATTGTTTCCCGATGTACAAAGACTTTTCGGGACCGTCTTTGTACATGTAAAAAGATTTTTGGGAGGACAAAAATTGTAAAAAAAGGTCTAAATTCGCAAACATTTTCGGCGCTTCGCGCCGAAATGAGTAATTGTGTGTTCTATATATCTTTATAATGGCAGAAATTGCATTTCAAAAGGAAAAATGTCAAATTTCTTCGGCGCTTCGCGCCGTTTTAAGACGATTCTTAGTGATTTTTGCCTTTAGAAACCCATGAATTAGCTAAAATACACTACCAAGAGTCGAACAACTCTGTTTTTACAACACTAAAATCGCTACTGTACCATGTTTTAGTACCCAAAAATTTGTGTGTACAAAACGTAAAAAGACTTTTGGGGACCATCTTTGTATATACATGTACAAACGGACCTTGTACAAAAAAAACGCTTAACCCCCCACCCAGATCATATACGCTGTAGAGGCTGCTATCAGAAAATCTTTGGTGGGGGTGCAACGTCCAAACAACTCAAGTATATACATGCCGACAAAGTGGAGGTTACACATTCACATAGGGGGTGAGGGGGTATTACTCACACCTGGGCGTGGGAAGGGGGTTTTGGGGGTATGCACCCCCCACCCGAGAAACCAAAATACCCCAAGAAACCAAAATACCCCCCAGAAACCAAAATACCCCCCAACCAGAAACCAAAATACCCCCCAACCAGAAACCAAAATACCCCCCACCAGAAACCAAAATACCCCCCCCCCACCAGAAACCAAATACCCCCCCCCCACCACAAAACCAAAATACCCCCACCAGAAACAAAAATACCCCCCAAGAACCAAAATACCCCCCAGAATTCAATTTTATTTTTTTTTTGTTTTTTCCGCAATTTTTTGATGCTAATGGATAGTGTTCGATGAGAAACGTCGAAAAATGGTGTTTTTCGCCATACCACCATTTTGAAGGCCATTTTTAGACCTTTGGAAAAATCTTGCACCCCCATAATTTTGATGCTGCCCAGTAGGGATGTTCCGGTTCCAGGATTTTCGAAAACGATTCGCTTCCGGTTCTTGCGTAAGTTGGAACCGCCGGTTCCGGTTCCAGTTCTTCAACTAGAGAACCGTCGGTTCCGGTTCTCGCTTCCAGTGTTAAAGCATGTACGCTCTTGATAGCCTGACTTCACGGGAACATATGACGATTTAATCGACGGATAAATTATTCAGGAAGTCGTTTTAATCTGGCAACTGCACGTTCAAACAAGTTTTACGTCTAGTTGACAATTTACTTATAAATCACTGAATATTATTTGTGTTTCTTGAATAAAATATGTTTACACTGTTGTTTGCTTATTAGAATTCGTAAATTGGTGTATTTTTTGAACAGCTGTTCAGTGGTGCTGGATTCATTTACGACCCTCTCAGAAACAGGCTACATGGCGAAAAAGTAGAACGACTGTTATTTTTAAAATATAATTTACCCGGAACAAAATTTGCATACTAAGTTTCAATCTGTAAGCTTTTGGGTAATAAAAGATTGAATCGCTGCTCCATGTCTTCACTAAATTTTATGAACTTCGATTTTCAACTCTACTTTAAAAAAACCGATAATCGACTCCGAAAAAGATCAGTTCCGGTTCCGATTCCGGTTCTTAGAAAATCAAGAAATCGGTTCCGGTTCTTAGAAAATCAAAAAATTGGTCCCGTTTCCGTTCGTCAGAAAATCAAGAAATCCGTTCCGGTTCTTAGAAAATCAAAAAATCGCTTACGGTTCCGATTCCGCTTCTTAGAAAATCAAGAAATCGGTTCCGGTTCCGTTTCTTAGAAAATCAAGAAATCGGTTCCGGTTCCGGTTCTTAGAAAATCAAAAATCGGTTCCGGTTCCATTTCTTAAAAAATTAAGAAATCGGTTCCGGTTCTTAGAAAATCAATAAATCGGTTCTCGGTTCCGGTTCCGGTTCCAGAAAAATGATCGGTTGCAGCCGGTTCCGGTTCCGGTTAACCGGCACATCCCTACTGCCAACGTATGGTTTAAGCCTCCCCTCAGGGTGCGAGACTCGAATCGGTGTCAGACGATTTTGAGCTATCAAACATTTTCTGCATAATTTTTGGGTAAAAAAGCAGAAAAAAAAGTATTTATAAGCGCTTCGCGCGCCAACTAGTACATTTCT
This sequence comes from Mermis nigrescens, assembly GCA_036768485.1. Taxonomy (NCBI): domain Eukaryota; kingdom Metazoa; phylum Nematoda; class Enoplea; order Mermithida; family Mermithidae; genus Mermis; species Mermis nigrescens. Next base: position 748,576 of record JAVLUZ010000729.1, read on the forward strand.
GTTTTGTTTACAATGAAATACCAAGAATGAAATTAAATGATCGGGAAAGTCAAAGTTTTCAATGAATCCTTATATTTTTTACTTACAAGAGTAACGAAATTAGTCAGAATAGGACAAATAGCACTTTAAAATGCAATTTTTCACTTTAAAACATGTTATATTCGATGTTTTAGCCATTTTTCATATTTGACCTGCAAAAAAGGCTAAAAATCTAAATTAAGTGGTCCTAAATTTTTGAATTTCTCCCCTGAACTTCGACCTAAGGAAACTATGCTCGAGGTTAATGAAAAGTAGACTCTGGAAACCGCAATGAATGCTCAGAGTGGGTGGCCAATGCTTATTCAGGGAAAATGGAAATTTCAGACTTAATTTTTCTTGGAAAATAGACCATTTTGAAAGAAAATCGGAAAAGTAGCAAGTCGCTTAAATCAATGGAGAGTAAAACATTGAATTGATGGTTTCATGTGTATGCCAAGCATTCTAGAATGGAGGATAATAAAATTAAGTAATCTAAATTTTAAAAATTAATTAAATAAATTTTAAAAAAATCAATTGATTTTTTTGGCCCGGAGCGAAATTCAGAAGGTAAGAATTCTCAAATGTTTCGAGCAACATTTTTTCAAAAAATGAGGCAAAATTAAAACCAAAAAAAGGACGAAAACAAATTTTTTTACAAAAAAAATTTCAAATTGACCAGAATATATTATTATTATTGTTTATCAATTTTTCAATACCTTTTACAATTTTTAGATTATTCAATTTTTTCTCTAAACACTAACAAAAATAAAGGGCTAATGACGTCCACGATAACCAATCTTCATCAACTCGAACTCCAATTTTCGTTAGTATCAATTCTAGCAACCTTACTTTAATTTCAAATTTTTCTTTCAATTTTTCAAATTTCCTGAATTTCCGCTCAAATTTTATAAATTTTAACTTGTTAAATCCGTTTTTTTAATTCCATGCTGCTTAATTTTATTAACGTTCACACGATCTTGGGGGACCCCAGAAAAATTTTCAACCCCCTCCCCAGAATTCGCGATTTTTCGAAAGTTTCCAAAAATTTGCTAAAAATTCGTAGAAAACACACATGCACATAGGGGTGAGGGGTGGTATTACCCTCCTGAGGGGTCAGCTAGACCGGTACTGTCCGGCGATTTTGAGCAAACAGGTCTTGTTCTGCATCATTTTTGACATCAAAATCAGTAAAAGTGTCCAAATTTTTCCGGCGCTTCGCGCCAGATTAGTACTTTCAAGTGCTTTTTACTCAAAAAGCGCCCAAAATTGATAAATTTTTGCATTTTTTAGTGTTAAAAGTGATATAGTGCAGTCAAAATGGACTAAAAATGCTTTTAAAATGTGTTATTAACACGAAAAAACGTTTTATAGGCTATTTTGACCATGTTGATCATTAAAACAGCAAAAAAATCGTGAACGTTAAATTTACTGTTTTAGATTTTTGGCATTTCACCCCCCCTGCCGACCCTGACCTTGTGCACCTATGGTAGAAAAGGTGCTTTTTTAAGCGTTTTAGCTACATATTTGCTGCAAAATCTTAAGTTTCCGGCGATTCGCGCCACAAACTCGTGTTTTGACCATAGGTGGGCTGGGTAGCACCAAAATTCTGGGGGTGTAAGATTTTTCAAAGGTGAAAAAATGGTCTTAAAAATGGTAGTATGGCGAAAAAACAGCGTTTTTCAACGTTTCTCATCGAGCACTATCCATTGGCATAAAAAATCGCGAAAAAAACTTAAAAATTAAAAATGGAATTTCTGGGGGGGGTATTTCAGTTTTTTGGAGAGGGAGGTATTCGGCCTTTCGGGAGGAGGAGGACGGGCATACCCCCCACGCCCACGTCTGGTAAGGACTACATTCTGTTCAATTTATTACTTTTATTTTTTTCGAAGTTTTTTTCATATTTTTATGCTCCAAAAAGATAGAGCATCGTCAGAAACGCCGAAAAACGATGTTTTTTACGCGTGACCATCATTTTTGCGCCAAAAAAAGGCATTTTAAAAATTTCGCCTCCCCCAGAACTCCCAATCCAATGGTGTGCAAGTCTGAGGTTCATTCTAATAATTTTTCATTATTCTCTCACGCTACTCTGCAAGACTACAACTTTTCAGCAATCCTCCTATTTTTAGCTAAAACTTTCTTTTTTGGCCATTTTTAGCCAATTTTGTTTAATAATTGAAAGTCATTTAACCAAATTCCTAGAAAAATGACGATTCCATTCTGATCGATTTGATTTTATGATTTTTTTCAATTTTTCTAATTTCTGATTTTACTTGTAGAAACTTTTATTTTTTTTCAAATCCGTGCCTAATTATCTTATTTTTCCTCCTTAATAACTTTAAAAAGCTAAAAAACTAGGTTCTTCAGCAAGGCTCTTAAATCGTTTAAAAGTAGAAAATGTAAAAAATGAATACTTAAGATCATACGTGGGCAGCAAGAAAATTCTGAGGGGTGGGGGTGGGGGTGCAAGATTTTTCAAAGGTAAAAAATGGCCTTAGAAATGATGGTATGGCGTAAAAAAACACAATTTTTCGTTATTTCTCATCAAGCACTATCCATTGGCATCAAAATTGCGAAAAAACCGAAAAAAATTTCGAAAATTGAATTCTGGGGGGTATTTTGATTTCTGGGGGGAGGGTATTTTGGTTTTTCGGGGGGTGCATATCCCCAAACCCCCCACGCCCTGGTGTGCTAAAGATATCAAATGGGTTTTAAAATTATTTAAGAAATTTTTTCAAGTTTTAAAATCAATGTCAGGACATATTTTTTGAAAATATATTATTATTATAATTAATATTTTGTCAATTTCTTTCCGATTTGTTCTTTTATTCAGAAATTTGTATCATTTTTCAACGAAAAAACGGCAATTACCGTCGAAACGTCGACGTCGGCATCAAAATCCAGAAAATTTGTTTGAAATTTTTTAAAATTTTAAAAAATATCACTGATTTTTTTATTATTCATATTTTTCCTCTACTAAATGGGTTTTAAAATTATTTAAAAGAATTTTTTAAACTTTTAAAATCAATGTCTGAACCAGTGATCGTACGGGGACCCCGACCCCGAAAAACCCCGGCCTAAACCCCGACCCCGACCCCCGACCGGGGGCATGATTTTTCGAGTCGGGGTTGAACCTTTTTTCGGGGTTGAGATATGGCATTTTATTTGTTGGTACGTAGAAGAATTGTATAAATAGCAAATAAATTCGAAACAAGGACGATTCATTCACCAGCAAAATTAATATGTTAAACTCGACACTCGCGATATTTCATGAAAAGTATGCCTGGTCGCCATGTTGTTAAGACGTACATACATGTTCGCATATTTTCCATTATGAAGTGCGCCGAAATTACTGCGGAATCACAAGCGTAGCCGGGGGGAATGGAGGCACATGCCCCCCCCCCCGGAATCTTTCATAAATTATTTTGATTTTTCTGGCGCAATGTGTCCAGAACATTGAGTTTAAAAAGGCACAAATGTCAAATTTTCAGCAGCTTCGCGCCGAGTCACTATTATTTATTGTTATACAGATCCAATGAATTTAAAAGCTTGAATCTGTTAGAATAATCCAACACTTCGCAGCACTTTAGTGATTTAATGCACTATTAGTTTATTGAATGAAACTGCACATGCTTGCTGAACATAATAGTAAAAGTGCGAAAATGTTTGCGTACCAATTTGTCTATTCTCTGCTTTGTTTATCTTTCTTTACAAGGACACATAATTATATTTTAAATGAAAGGAAAGGCCAAATTTTCTTGTGTTTTTGCGCATTTTCTGTTTTCTGAACTAGTTAATAAGAAGGCCACAAATGGTCCTGAAAATGGTAAGAACAAAATTCTCATTGATACATCTTTCAATGACTTATTGGTTGCAACCCGTTGCTGCGCTACATACTTAGCAGAGGTCGAAAAACGCATTTCAGCTCAGAAGTTTTGAGCAGTGTAGGTGTTCATCAATTTTAAGTTTTTTGGACTTAATTCAGAACCGAGATTTTGCCAATTTGCGAAAATTTTAACTTTACTAATTAAAAATTAGAGTTTTTTACAAAATTTCCGGGGGTTCTGCTCTGGACCTCGCTGGGGGCGTTTGAGCGCGCCACCCCAGACTCCCAGCCGTACAATCTCGTTCTACATTTTCAAAGAGATTTTTAGGAGGACAGAAAAGGTAAAAGGATTAGGAATTTTTAAAAATTTTCGGCACTTCGCGCCGCAATTAGTTTATCTGTCCTGTATGATTTAAGCGGTATAAATTGAGTTTAAAGAGTAAAAACGTCAAAATTTTCCTGCGCTTAGCACCGCCGATTATTGTCTTAGGGCGGTAAAATATGACTGAATTTCTTGATGCTTTGCGCCACTTATGATTTCCGAACTGTTTGTCAATAAAAAGGCGTAAATTCTACATGAAAACGGTAAAAATTTCGAAAATTTTTCGGCGCTTCGCGCCATTGGCTCCTCTACAATCAGTGCGCCATAGAAAATTGTTATGAAAAAACTGTGCAAGATTACGAAAAAGCGAGAGCGATTAGTGATTAAAATTGAAAGTAATGCTAAATTGCTAAAACCATGTTTGAACTTGGAATGAAAATAAAATGTTGAACATAACCAGCTTTATTAGTATGCTCTACAAACAAGTTAAGGTATCGTTTTTATCCTTTTCAAATTGGTATGCAATCATGCAATGTTAATTGTTTATCTTCAACCCCGACCCCGACCCCGAAAACCGGGGTTTTTCATCCACGACCCCGACCCCGATCGGGGGTGAAAATCTGACCCCGTACGATCACTGGTCTGAACATATTTTTTGAAAATATATTATTATAATTAATATTTTGTCAATTTCCTTCCGATTTGTTCTTTTATTCAGAAATTTTTATCATTTTTCAACGAAAAAAAGGGTCATTACCGTCGAAACGTCAGCGTCATCGTCGACATAAGAATCATTGAATAAATTTTTTCGTACATTTTCAAAAATTTTTAAAAAATCACTGGTTTTTTATTATTCATATTTTTGCCTAATTTTTCTAATTTGTTTCAATTTTTATCATTTTTCAACAAAGAACGGCATAATATGTATTATCGTCGAACCATTGGCGACGTAGTCAACGTCGGGCGACCGCCGGTCGGCGACATTGAAATATTCAATGAAAATTATTTGAAATTTTTTTCTAAATAAATTATATATTGAAACATTTTTTTAAAATATTACTCGATTTTCATTATCCGTATTTTGGCCATATTTTTCCAATTTGTTTGTCATTCGAGAATTGTTACCATTTTTCAACAAAATAGGAAAATATGCGTTACTCATCATACATGTACGTACTCGTAAAATGGGGGCTCGAAATTTTGTGAGGGGTCCCGGGCCATTTTTAGAGGGGGGTAAATAACTTTCAATTTTGGGCCAAAAAAAGGCCAAAAAACACCTAAAACAAACGAAAATCGCAATTCTTAAAAAAAAATCGGGGAGGGTGTCAAAAATTTTTCGACTGCGGGGGGGGGGGGGGGGGGGGTGGGGGGACGACCAACTTTGGTTGAGGGATCCACCCATCCCTCTCTTACATGTCTGGTCATATACGTAACGGCTCGAAATTTGGGGCTGAGGATTCCCCATTTTTAGAAGGGAGGGGAAGACGACCAATTTCGGGCCAAAAACGGCCAAAAAAACACCTAAAAACGGCCAAAAAAAATTAAATCTTTTACAAAAATCAGGGGGCTCAAAAATTTTCTGGCTTTGGGAGAGATGGGGGACGATTAACTTCGGACGGGGCTACCCGTCCCCCGGTTACATGTATGATTACCGTCGGAGCCTTGACGTCGTCGTCAACGTCGGCGGTGTGCCCGACAGCGACAGCGCCGTCGCCGGCGCCGCCGCCCATCAACCAGCGGACGAAGCGACGCGCCGCCACCGAATTGCCCGATTTGCCGCCGCCGGGTAAAAACGACACCTGACGCGCCTCGGCGTAGCGCAAATACTCGGCGGCGTGCATCGACGCAGCGTGGGCGGCCAAACGCATTTGGCGCCAGCGTCGCGTCGCCGCCGCGTCGTCACCGGCCGCGGCGGCGGCGATGTCGACGTCGTCCAACGACGACAGCGTCGACGACACGGACGTCGCGTCGCAGTAACGACGTAGCACGCGTTCGCAAAAATTGGCGCGTTTTAATTTCGGATCGATAGAGTAGGACGCCGATTGATCTGCGCGATGTTAGGATCTTAATCATATGCAGGTCCATTTTTTCGGTGGGGGAGTCGCACGGGGATGGGGCACATGATCTTAAGGGAGGTTTGAGGGGGGTCCCTGCCATAGGTGGGCGGCACCAAAATTCTGGAGGTGCAAGATTTTCCAAAGGTCAAAAAATGGCCTAAAAATGGTGGTATGCCGAAAAACACCATTTTTCAACGTTAAATTTGGCGCGAAGCGCAGGAAAATTTGTGAAATTAAGGCGGATAGACGTGTAGAAGCATGATTTACTGCTTGATTTCCTATATTTATAGCATTTGATGCGAAATATCGAAATTCTTAATCGAATATATAAGAAAACTATGCAAAAATAGCTGTTCTGCTGTTAAAATTGTTTTGAAACCTACATGAACAGAAAATAGCTTCCAGGTTGCCAAGAAAGTAAATAAATGTCATTAATAGGTATCATCCGGCACGTAGCGCCGGAAAAATTTGAGAACTTATGGTCACTGACGGCCAAAAATCATTGGAAATTGCATATCCACTCTTTATCTCGTCGAATATTTCTGGCCAATGGGGGCGACCGCCCCCCCCCCTTAAATCCGCCCCTGATCGTAGGACATTTCTTTCAAATTATAATTGATAAACAAAATTAGTTTTCATGATTTTCCGGTACTCAGATTATTCAGCCACTGTTTCTAAGCTTTTTCTGATAAAATTAAAAAAATATCTAAAAATGAAAACCTCAAAACCTAAAAAATCCCCACAATCTTAAGAAAAAAACTCCAAATTTTGGAGGAAAAACCCCCATGCTGACAACACAGATACACGGGCATGAGAAATGTTAGCACGATAAAAGGATATTACGTACATAGGAACAGGTTGGTTGATAAGAGATGGATCACAGAGAATGCACTTTTGCAATAGTATAGGTACGTGTGAGATTTAATAGCTGCTGAGACGATGTAAAATTTTGTGAACAGGAAGGCTCACTCTAAATCAACGAGCAGCCTTTGCTTGCATTATGTTATTCTTTGAGGTAACAACAATATACACGCTGGTACGAAGAGCGCACATTGTACTGAATAACAAAATAAAACGAATATAATATTTTAGGCCCCGGCCCGGGTCCGGCCCTTGGAAAAAAATTTTTTTTGGAGAATATCCCTGGAGAATACCCCCTCTCACCCTGCCCCAAACCCTCACGAATATGTGTGGTCATGAATATAAATGCACAGCATGGGAATTCTGGGGGAGGGGGATGAAGGTATAAGTTTTTTCTCAAAGCCCTGCTTGGCCTGAAGGACTAAGAAATTTAGTAAAATTAAAAAATGTAGTCAAAAATATATATTCGGCGCGAAACTTTGAAAAATTAGGCACTTTTGATCTGAACGTAAACGTTGAACCAGGACATTTTCTACGAATTTTTTGGCCAATGGCGGATTCTGGAGGTGAAAATATTTAATGGGGTGGGAGCAGTGTTTTTTTGTACAAGGTCCGTTTGTTTATGTACAAAGATGGTCCCCAAAAGTCTTTGTACATTTTGTACATGCAAATTTTTGTGTACTATAATAAAGTACAGTAGCGATTGTAGTGTGGTAAAACAGGGTTTTCGATCTTTGGTAGTGTATTCTACCTAATTTATGGGTTTCTGACGCCAAAAATTACTTAATTTGTCAGTTCGGAGCGAAGCGCCGAAAATTGTGGGAATTTTACATCTTTTTACAGTTTTTGTCTTCCTAAAAATCTTTGTACATTTTGTACACACAAAATTTTTGGGCACTATAATATGACTTTAGTGTGGTAAAAACAGAGTTCTTCGACTTTTCGTAGTGTGTTTTAGCTAATTTCTGGGTCTCTAAGGGCTAAAATCACTAAGAATCGTCTTAAAACGGCGCGAAGCGCCGAAAGATTTGACATTTTTACTTTTGAAATGCAATTTCTGTCATTATAAAGATATATAGAACACACAATAACTCATTTCGGCGCGAAGCGCCGAAATTTTTACGAATTTCAGACCTTTTTTGCAATTTTTGTCTTCCAAAAATCTATGTACATGTACAAAGACGGTCCCGAAAAGTCTTTGTACATCGGGGAAAATCTTTCCCGAGTACGAAAAAAACCGTTGGTGGGAGGCGAGAAAAACGAGGAAGGGGGAGTGAAAAATATTTTGCGACCTTAGCTAACGCTGAGCCGCTCTCTATTCTCTTCGCTATGCGGTTATAACGACCAGAAAATTTAGAAAAATTCAAAATTTTAGAATATAATTTTTAAATAAATTAAAATTTTGAACTTAAGAAAGTCGAGTAAATTTATGGGCGGAATGTAGACTGTCGCGATGACTGAAAATTCTAGAAAAACACGTTTGTACGCCATAGAATAGAAGTTTTAAAAAACAGGCGGAAAAACAAACAACCGAAACACCTATGAATTTTTTAAATGTTTTTCAGTACCTATTTCTCGCTTTTTTCAACTCTCACATCCAGACACGTAGCTCTGGGGGAATGAATAGCGAGTCGGAACCATACGTGGACAGCAAGGAATTTCTGGGGGGGGGTGCAAGATTCTTCAAAAGTCAAAAAATGGCCTTAAAAATGGTGGTATGGTGAAAAAACACCATATTTCGACGTTTCTCATCGAGTACTATCCATTGGCATCAAACAATTACGAAAAAAACGAGAAAAATTTTCAAAAATTGAATTCTGGGGGAAGTATTTTGATTTCTGGGGGGGGTATTTTGGTTTCTCGGGAGGCGCATACCCCCCAAACCCCACACCACGCCCAGGTGTGGTCCGGACCTCCCCGAAATTCAGAAAAATCGAAGAAATAAGACTTTTTAAACGTTATTTTTTGCTTTTTTTGGCCTTCTCGGGCTTAGTCCCCCTAAAATCGGTGTTGGTCCCAACCCATATACGACGGCCAGCTACCACGCCTGCTCACATCGTAGATTTCAGCCTCGAATAGCATAAAAACACGCTATTGGCAGTATGTGGTTATGTAAGCCTAAGCTAGCAAACAAAAGCGCGGAAAGCTCAGGCTGACGGATACGCACTCCACTAAGCCTAAGCCCGAACGCATAAATGACCGGAAACTCAAAATTTTGTCGGAAAAAATTTTGAAAATAAATCTAAAAAACATTTTTAACGAGGAAAAAATCTTTGTTTTTTTAAATGTTGCCACCACCTGATTCCTTTTCCTATCGCACTCATAGACAACTCATGCAATCACTACAATTATTCAGTAATTGATTATGAATCTTCGTCTTATCCTACAATTTAATCCAAATTTATTTATAAAAATCCAAATGTATGCAAATTTTTGTCGGTACCACAGGAACCACCGCCGTCTTCCTCGTCCTCCTCAGCGGCGCCATCTATGACGGCATCTTCGGACGGATTAGTGAATTGTTTAAAGTTGCTTTTCATATCGTTTATTTTCAAATACTGCACTAAACGCCTAAATAGCGGCAAGTCGTCTTTGATTGTCAAAATGAGGTCCTCGGCTCCGAGCCAATTCGGCTTAGTAGCCGATATTCGAGAACACGAGGGCTCGATTAAGGCATCTATAGCAGGAGCCTTAAAATTATTAATAAAACGAAATTTGACTAGATGTTAAATTACGAATAAAATTCGAAATTGATGAAAAATTAGACTTAAATTAAATTCAAAGTTAGGATTTGAATCTCGTCGTTTTTGAAATTTTCTAAGAAATTGTACAGAAGTCACAAAAAGTCATTGCAAAATTTTTAAAATCGTTGATTCTTTATTCCGGTTTTCGAATTCAATTTTATCTCTTTAATTTGTGCTTAAAACAGCTAAAAATGTAAGGGAAAGTCCCTAAATTAAATAGCTATGTAATGTTAATCCAAAATTTAAGAGATCGATTTAGTCTGACTTGTTTAATTCGAAAATTAATGTCGCGATATGACGCATTGCCTACTTTTGTTTCATTGAAATAACGCGCTTTGTTCAAATATCGTCGTAAGCTGAACAATAAAATTTCCTCAACAATTCTCGCGCTATCCAGCAAAGGCCGCCTACAATCGCCCATCGCGTACATCATTGCTTGAATTTCTACTACATACGACAGCCTATCCGGTGCTGACATTTTCGGGTCTAAAAGAGATTTTGCAGAAGAATTTAGCAGTTGCATGCACGTCAGACTAGGAACCAGTTTTTTGTACGCGGTCACTTTTTTGTATCTATGCACTTTTTGTACTTACGCACATGTACAACGATGGCCCCCAAAAGTCTTTGTAAATTTCGTACATAGGGTTCCTCTAAACTTTAGGGCAGGGGGTACTATATTTTGCATATGTACGTACATGTATATAATCGCTCGAAATTTCGGGTGGGGGTCCCCGACCATTTTGGGGGTTAAAATGAAGACCTCCAATTTTTGGACAGAAATAGCAAAAAAAGCACCTAAAAATGGCCAGAAAAGCCAAAATTTGGGGAGGGTCAAAAATTGTCTGACGTAAAGGTTGGAGCCAGACATGCACAGCATGGGATTTCGAGGGGGATTTTAAGGTGTTTTGTTGGGGCCCAAAAATAGTGGGTATGCGTCACAAAAACGACGCTTTTCGGCGTTTCGAGGACAATTAATCTTTTCTAGAGCATAAAACATGAAAACATTTTATAAAAAATCTTAACAGAGCCGAAAAAATTGAAAAAAATACAGTCAAAAGATGAGAATATGGCGCGAAGAGCCGAAAATCTGATCGTAGAGCGCCGAAATTTTTGAGTATTCAATCATTACACTGGTTGTTGAAAAATCAACATCCTTTACACGACGTATTCTCAGATTTTTCTTTGCACCGTGCAAAAATTGCCAAAATTGTTCTTTGCACGGGACTAAAAAAGTTTGCACTGTGCAAAAAATACTGGTGTGAGTTCAGAAATGATATATAGTTGTTTTTCTGAATCTTCATTCGAATTTATAGCTATTTTTCAGCTTCTTGAAGGCCTAATAGCTATTTTTAGTCCAAAAATGCTACATTTCAGAAAAAAGGCTATATATTTGCCATAAATGCTCAAAAACGATAGTTTAATAATAATACTGTCTTTTTTCACTGTAGAATCGTTCCTACAGAGTAATTAGCTATCTCCTAGATTTTGATTTTCACCTCTCCCTGAAACTTTGACCTTGCGCACCTATGTTATGCTCTGTAAAAATACCCATACGTGGGCAGCACCAAAATTTGGAGGGCAGGATGGGTCAAACCGCCAAAAATCATTAAAAATAGAATTCTAGGGGTCTACAGTAATCTGTGAGGGGTTTTTCAACTTCTGGAGGGGTGCCAACCCCCAAATCCCCTCCCCCCAATACTGCAGATGAACAAATATGCACAAAATCGATGCCTTTGTTTTCCATTACTGTGGCGGATAACAAAACATTATCCGCCACCGGGGGCGAATATTACCCAGGGTGGCCACTGGTTTCCCAAAATAAACTTCCCGGGTTTTTCCCGGGTTTTTTCGGGTGATTTATGGACAATTTCCCAGTTTTAAATCATGCTTTAAACGCACACTATATACGAAGAAGTGTCATAAGAACATGAAAAAGGATAAGGCACAAGCAACTTTTAATCAAACAAATGCAAATACTACTCGAAACGTTTTGGAACCATCGCTAACGAGTTGTCGATAGCAGTTCTTACAGCCTATAATATAGTACAGTAGCGATTTTAGTGTGGCAAAACAGGGTTTTCGATCTTGGGTAGTGTATTTCAGCTGATTTCTGAGTTTCTCACGCCAAAAATTACTCAAAATTGACTCAAAACGGCGCGAGGCGCCGAAAAATTTGGCATTTTTCCATTCTAAATGCAAATTCTGCCATTTTAAAGATATATAGGATCAGTGGCGGATCTAGAATTTTCTTAAGGGGGGATGCGGTATCCCAACTTTTCCGGAAAAAGTCAAAAATAGGTCCAAAAATTTGCTCTTAATGCGCAGAATGGCGTTTTTCGGTGTTTTACATTGTATACTTTTACATAACATCACCTGAGGCAATATTTTTTCTGAAAATTTTAAAATGTTAGATAATTTTGTGGGAAAAAATCATTAAATTTCTTTGACTTTAACAAAAATCTGGCGCGAAGCGCAGAAAAAATTGTGAAATCAAGGTGGATAGACGTCTAGAAGCATGATTTACTGCTTGATTTCCTGTATTTAAAGCATTTAATGCGAAACATCGAAATTTTTAATTGAAAATAGAATAGAACTATGCAAAAATAGATGTTAAAATTGTTTTGAAACCTACATGAACAGAAAATGGCTTCCAGGCAGTGTTTTTTTGTACAAGGTCCGTTTGTACATATACAAAGAAGGTCTCTAAACATAGTTTCCCAAGGTCGAAAGTTCGAGGGGGTGAAATCCCAAAATTTGAGACCACTAAATTTAGATTTCTAGCCTTTTTTGCAGGTCAAATATGCAAAACGCTTAAAACATCCTATACAGCATGTATTAATGTGAAAAACTGCATTTTTTATTACTTTTCGTCCCATTTTGACTAGTTTCGTCACTCTCGTAAGTAAAAAATATAAGAATTCATCGCAAATTTTGACTTTTCAGATCATTAACTTCATTCTAGGTATTTTATGGGTAAATAAAACAGAAATGTACTAGTCGGCGCGAAGCGCCGAAAAATTTTTATCATCTGCGTTGCTTTTGTACCCAAAAATCATTGCTGAAAACGTTTGATACCTCAAAATCGTCTGACAGTGATTCAAGTCTCGGACCCTGAGGTGGGGGTAATACCCCCTCACCCCCTATGGGAAAGTGTGTCCCTAAAAGTCTTTGTACATTTTGTACACACAAATTTTTGGATACTATGATATAGTACGGTAGCGACTTTAGTGTAGTAAAAACAGAGTTGTTCGACCTTTGGTAGTGTATTTTGGCTGATTCCTGATTTTACGAGGATAAAAACCATTAAGAACCGTCTTAAAACGGCGCGAAGCGCCGAAAATTTTGACATTTTTCCCTTTGAAATGCAATCTCTGCCATTATAAAGATATATAGAACACACAAATATTCATTTCGGCGCTAAGCGCCGGAAATTTTTGCGAATTTCAGACCTTTTTTGCAATTTTAGTCTTCCCAAAAATCTTTGTACATGTACAAAGACGGTCCCGAAAAGACTTTGTACATTGGGAAAAATCTTTGCCGAGTACAAAAAAACACTGTTGCAAAAACGTCTTAGCGAACAATAGTACAAATAGCTACTAGCTATATCAAACAAAGCGAATACACAAATAGCAATCAACGATGTGACAATGGGCGAGAAGAAAAACGGAAATTAATGCTACATGATTAAATATAAAAACACGTAAACTAGTATGATACTAAAACCGATAAAAAATGTAACATTGTACTATTAATTCAATATTTTTGGCCTCCAAAAACTGAGTTCAAACTAAATTTCTTGACGAAAATCCCAGGTTTTTCCCGGGTTTCCCGGATTCCTGAGTGAGTGGCCACCCTGATTACCATAGTAATAAACTGCCACGGGCCCCTGACAAAATGCCACCCTGTGGTTAAGAATAAGAGTCAAAAACTTCCAAAAGATCAACACTGCCAAAATGAAAGGAAAACTGCCAACCTGGCAACCAGGTTTGCCAAGTGCTCGGCTAAAGTTAACAATATGGTACTTTAAGAAAAGGAGCAAAACGAATACGTAATGCCAAATTTTTTCGCCAAACTGGTAGAACATGATAAATTGAAGCGCAGAAAAAAATTTGGTGAAAATCTTAGCCATACTTGCAAAGTTGCAGGCAACTTTCGATTTGAGTGTTGGGACGGTTAAACTATAGGTAGATGTAAGATAAAAACAAGAAAGCAAAGGGCTGCAAACCAACGAATAAAATTGATGTATGAATGTAGTGAATGTTTACAACTTACTTTAACTACTTAGGCTTAGGCTTAGTAATCTGTGGTCGCTGGATTTGTAGAAAAAGTTAACAGTTAAGCCCGAGATTAATAGAAGGCTGGAGGCAGGCGAGCAAAGCGAGCCAGCCTCCAGTCTTCTGTTATGCTTGGGCTTAATGTTTACTTTTTCCACAAATGCAACACATAGAGAACGTGTGATGTCGATTTATTTAGCAATACGGTGCAGCCGGAAGGAACGAAATGTCAAGGAATATACGGCCATTAGGGAAAGAGATATGAAGATACAGTAATCGCCTTGCTGATTGTTCCGTTTTAAGTTCCTTTTGACGTTGTATAAGTGAAATATGGAAAGTCGGTGATTTTAAAGTTAACATAAGATGCGAGAAGAAGCTAATTCACGAAACCCATAGCTTTTGTAATATTGATCAAAGAATGAGGAATATTTTTTCCGCGCTTTCTTTCAACATGTTCTAGGTAAGTACTAAGCACAAAAATCTGCTCTTATGAAGTTTATTTTATAGTTTTCTGAAAGTACCATATTATTGGGCTAAAGTTAAGAATATGGTACCTACTTTTAGGAAAGGAGATAACGAATACGGAATGCCAACAAAATCATTATTGTGATCAGTCATAAACAGTTGTTCCCTTTTAAGTTACAGTTGGAAAGTCGGTGATTTTAAAGTTAACATAAGATGCGAAAAGAGGATAATTAACGAAACCCATAGCTTTTGTAATATTGATCATAGACCGATGAAATTTTTTCCGCGCTTCCTTTCAACATGTTCTAAGTACTGAGCGAAAAATCCGCTCTTCTGAAGTTTATTTTATAGCTTTCTGAAAGTACCATATTCTTAACTTACTCCCAAGTGCTCTTGTCACAAAAAAAGCTCTAAATTTTCACCTAAAACTGCCTGAAAAATCACCAACCAATGGTTAAGCATACGGCGCAAAAACCTCAATCGCTAAAAAAAATGCCTCCAACGGCCTCAAAAAACCACCAAAGAGAGGGAAAACCAACCAAGTTGGCAACCCCGCTGGCAACACTGACGACGAGTGGCCCTCAGTGTTGCCAACCCAAATTTTCAAAAACCTCAAATCACTGGCCAAAAAACCTCAAAAATTAGGGTAAAACCTCAAAATTTAGAAATGAATTCTATCCAGTGTACAGTAAGGTTTACAGGCTTTGTAGCTATTCTCATTTAGGCTTATCCCAAATTAATGAGAGTCTGCTTGAATGGATTCAATTTTATAGCTTTCACTCAGTTTTAGAATTGTATTAATTCATCTTGTGGTTAAATGTTTTGTAAGCCAAACATGATAGTATGAAAAAACGTATGTTAATAGCAGCCAAACTAAGTAGGATGTTCCAAAATTTTATTTCTATAAACCTATAACGATAAAGCTTCCAAATAAAGCACGTCGGTTATATCATCATCACAGTGGCCCCCTATCCCCCCTGGATAGGGGCCTGCTTACCCCTGTTAGATTATTGGACAAACAGATCTATACCTACCTAATCTATACAAACAATCGAACAGATTTTACTCCAGTGAAAGGAATTTAGAGATTCTAAGCTGCGTATAATGTGCTCTAAATGATAAGAAAATCGAAGATAAATTTGTTATTCATTATTAATTATAATTACGTTTGGCACACTGTTCCATAGTCAGGTCAAGTGTTTTACCAAATGGGACATCGCAAAAAAGAAATCCTGTTTACTTATATATAGGCAGATGAAATTCACAAAATTTTATGTATTTATTTTTTTCAAATCAAGTTTTACATTACGAACATGGGCCTGACTGAAAAAGAAGCGCAAAACATGTTTAGCAGATATAGATATGTACGTAGGTAGGTTATGCAAAATCAGAACGAATGAGTGTCTGAACGTTATTCAATTGGAAACACCGTTTTTTCTTTTTCCAGCGATTTGATTGATATTATAGACCAGACCCAAATTTTTTTCCACTTTTCCACCCTTTTTCCACTTTTCCACCTTTTTTCCACGATTTTTTGGCAGGTCTAAAAATGATAAGAATAGAGCGCCTGTGTTAAAAAATCAGTGGTTTTTAAGTAGAAAATCCCATAAACTCATGTAATAGTGGTGTTTGATGGACGTTTAGTATTAGTTGCATAAAAATTTCGCGCTGTACTAGGAATATCACGATCAGTATACGTTTTTTTCTGTTGAAACTTGAATTTCCTTTCTTCAGTAAAGCATTTTAGTCAATTCTGAAGTCGCTTCTGACAAAAACTATAATTTATCTAATGGTGTGAAGCGCCAAGAAATTTTGAAATTTTACCTCTCTGAAACGCATTTTTGCAATACAAAAACTAATCAAATCAGTGCAAAAGAAAAGGATTTTCAATCGCAGTGAAGTTCCAGACCAGATTGTCGATAAAAATGCTGCTATTGGCTCGGCGCGGCTTAAAGATTAATAACACGCAAGAATTTAATCAATCCGGCGCGAAAGGCCGGAAAAATTTTCGAAGTTTACTCCTAAAAATGCATTCTAAAATTACAAAAATTTTCCACAAATGCCAACCAAGCCCAAAAATTTTTTCCATTTCCCAAAATTTTGGTTGACAAAAAGACCAAAAAGCGGAAAAACGGTGATTGGAAATAAAAGCTAACATAGACGTTAAAACAAATGACTAGATCCTGCTCTGTGCACCTGCACAAACCACAAAGTAAGCAAAAAAGGTTAATTCGAACTTCTTCAGTTTGGGGTTAGTAATAAAATTTCTTGTTGTTGTACTTTTCATACTTTTTATGTAGTGGTAGCTAGAGCTGCACGCGGGTACCCGAACGGGTACCCGGGTAGAAAATAGTTTTACTACCCGGTACCCGACGGGTACCCGGATACCCGGGTACCCGAATCCCCTAACATAAAATGGAAAATTAGCACTGCAGTTATGCAATATGTGCTAAGAATCGAATTAGAAACCTAGAAACGTATTGCTTCTAAAGTGCGATTGAATCACAATGTAAATGTGATTTGATATAATCAACCGTATATTGTTAAATAAGCGAGTCTGTTAATATTTCCTATTGTCACAGTATATCGCATATACGGTTTAGGCAAATTCCATTATTCAGGTCTTTAGTTAAATTATTTTATTTGTGCCGAATTCTTCTTATTCTCTATTGTAAACAAATTTAAACAACAATTTATCTGCTAGCGACGCTTTTTTCTAATGTATTTACTTCTGTGACCATTATATAAATTTAGACTGCAACTTTTATTCACATCGTGCGCGCAACTGTTTTAGTTAGACCTGATTCAAAGCCTATCGATGTTCCAAATGCAGTCAGCCATAGGCGTAGCCCCCAAAATTTTTAAGAAATATTGTCAAAATTTTCCGGCGCTTCGCGCCAAGTCATTATTATTTATTGCTATATAGATCCAATGAATTTAAAAGCTTGAATCAGCTAAAATAATCCAGCACTTCACATCACTTTAGTAATTTAATGCACTATTTGTTCGTTGAATGAAACTGCGCATGCTTGTTGAGCTTAATAGTAAAAGTGAGAAAATGATTGCGTACCAGCTTGTCTATTCTCTGCTTTTTTTGTATTTTGTGTACCAGTTTGTCTATTCTTTGTTTCGTTTGTCTTTCTTTACAAAGACACATAATTCTATTTTAAATAAAAGGAATGGCCAAATTTTCTTATTTTTTTGCGCATTTCTTGTTCTCTGAACTACTTTTGTTAATAAGAAGGTCATAAATGGGCCTGAAAACGGTAATAACAAAATTTTCATTGATACATCTACAAACTATTAAGGGTGGAAAAAATGACTAAATTTCTTGGCACTTTGCGCCACTTATGAATTCCGAACTGTTTGTCAATAGAAAGGCCGTAAATTCTACATGAAAACGTTTATGCCCTCGAACCAAAATTCTGACTACGCCTCTGCAGTTAGCTCCAGAAAGACTTGTTTTTGAATAAATTTTCATTTCTGGTTGATTTCAAAATTGCTTTTCGTCAATGTGTTTTCCTGCTTCAAATGTTTTAATGACGCTATGACGATACAAAACCTGCTTCACAATTTTTTGCTTTGAATTATGAAAATGACTTAAATTTCATTAAATGCATACGAATTCTTCAGATTAAAGCCTTGATTCTATTTAATCTTGCATTAATTTTTCAATAATTTTAGTGCTTAAATATCACTTTGCCCTATACCTCACTGTCAACCAGTGATCGTACGGGAGACCCCGACCCCGAAAAACCCCGGCCTTAACCCCGACCCCCGACCGGGGGCAAGATTTTTCGAGTTGGGGTTGAATCTTTTTTCGGGGCTGAAATATAGCATTTTATTCTTTGGTACATAGGAGGATTGTATAAATACCAAATAAAGTCGGAACAAGGACGATTCATTCACGAGCATAATGAATATGTTAAACTCGACACTTGCGGTATTTCATAAAATGTACGCCTAGTCGCCATGTTTTTAACACTTACATACATGTTCGCATATTTATCACCATAAAGTGCGCCAAAATTACTGACACACGGAATCATAGGCGTAGCCAGGGGGCAGTGTGGGGGCACATACCCCCCGAAATTTTTCAGAAATTATGTTGACTTTTCTGGCGCAATGTGTCCAGAACATTGAGTTCAAAAAGGCACAAACGTCAAAATTTTCCAGCGCTTCGCGCTGAGTCATTATTATTTATTGTTATACAGATCCGATGAGTTCAAAAGCTTGAATCTGTTAAAATAATCTAGCGATTCTCATCACTTCAGTTATTTAATGCACTATCAGTTCATTGAATGAAACTGCACATGCTTGTTGAACATAATAGTAAAAGTGCGAAAATGTTTGCGTACCAATTTTTATATTCTCTGCTTTGTTTATCTTTGTTTACAAGGACGCATAATTCTATTTTAAATGAAAGGAAAGGCCAAATTTTCTTGTGTTTTTGCGCATTTTCTGTTTTCTGGACTATTTATAATAAGAAGGCCACAAATGGGCCTGAAAACGGTAAGAACAAAATTCTCATTGATACATCTTTCAATGACTTATTGGTTGCTGACCCGTTGCTGCTCTCACTTAGCAAAGGTCGAAAAACGCATTTCAGCTCAAAAGTTTTGTGCAGTGTAGGAGTTCATCAATTTAAAGTTTTTTGGGGCTTAATCCAGAACCGAGATTTTGCCGATTTGCGAAAATTTTAACGTTACTAATAAATTAGAGTGCTTTTTTTACAAAATTTTCCGGGGTTCTGCCCCGGACCCCGTTGGGGGTGCTTGAGCGCGCCACCCCAGACCCCCAGCCGTACAATCTCGTTTTACACGTGCAAAGAGATATTTAGAGATATTTAGGAGGACAGAAAAGGTAAAAGGATTAAGAATTTTTAAAATTCCTGGCGCTTCGCGCCGCAATCAGTTAATCTTTTCTGTATGATTTAAGCGGTATAAATTGAGTTTAAAGAGTAAAAACGTCAAAATTTTCCTGCATATAGCACCGCCGATGATTGTCTTTCTTTTTGTAAAGCTCCAGCATTGCGTTTAAAAGCCTGGATCAGTCAAAATATCTTCATACTAAGTTTAGAATTCGTAGTTTTCCTGTTCTGCTCTGTCAGACTATTAGTATTCAGTATTCATATATCTATACAACATGTTAAGGGCGGTAAAAAATGACTGAATTTCTTGGTGCTCTGCGCCACTTATGATTTACGAAATGTTTGTCAATAAAAAGGCCGTAAATTCTACATGAAAACGGTAAAAATTTCGAAAATTTTTGGCGCTTCGCGCCGTTGGCTCCTCACAATCAGTGCGCCATAGAATACCGTTAAGAAAAAACTGTGGAAGAATGCGAAAAAGCGAGAGCGATTAGTGATTAAAATTGAAAGTGATGCTAAATTGCTAAAACCATGTTTGAACTTGGAATGAAAATAAAATCTTGAACTTAACCAGCTTTATTAGTATTCTCTATAAGCAAGTGAAGTATCGTTTTTATCCTTTTTAAATTGGTATGTAATCATGCAATGTTAATTGTTAATCTTCAACCCCGACCCCGACCGGGGGTGAAGATCTGACCCTGTACGATTACTGCTGTCAACCGTAAATAAACGATGTTCACTGCATTCTCTTTTATCTAAGGTCCTACCCGGGTACCCGAATTACCCGGGTACCCGAATTACCCGGGTACCCGGGTAATGAAATAGCCGGGTACCCGGGTAGTAAAATTTGCAAAGTGTGCAGCTCTAGTGGTAGCACTCCCGCTTAGGTTGTTATTACACCCACGTTGGTTGGTTTATTAAGTACTCACGCTTAATTTGAGATTATATGCGTTACCTTGGAACCCACTAGCAGGTTTTAGGCAGTTCACTCCAGTTTCAGTTCCTCCAGTTTCAATCAATCGCGTCGAGTAGTTAACACAAGTATTCTAACTGTAATTGATATCTAGCTTGCTTATTTTAGTAAAAACTCGAATTTTCACTAAAACCTCAAAAAACCTCAAAAATTCTCAAAAACCTCAAATGAATAAAAACCTCAAAAAACCTCAAACATAAAAAAAACCTCAAAATTTGAGGTAAAACCCCACGGTTGGCATGGCAAGCCTGGAGTAAGTTAAGAATATGGTACTTTCAGGATACTTTAAATAAACTTCAGGAGAGTGGATTTTTTGCTCAGTACTTAGAACATGCTAAAAGAAAGCGCGGAAAAAAATTCATCCGTCTATGATCAATATTACAAAAGCTATGGGTTTCGTTAATTAGCCTTTTCTCGACCTACGCAAGCATCTACTCGACCTAAGTATTTGAAGATTCAAACAGCTGAATGCATTTTCACATGTAGATCCCCAATTTACGTCGATATAAGCATCTTTACATCGACCTAAGCAGGCAGTGATTATTGGCCAATGTTGGCCCCGAATTTTCCGTTAAAGGCCAACATTGGCCAATAACGCGTGCATGAGGGGCTAATATTTGCAAGATTTAAAATTCCTAAAAGCTTCACGTCCGTGGGTTTCGAACCCCGTACTTTTGTGTAGTTAAACTCACGCTGCGCACACTGCGCCATAGCAAAACTGTGATCAAGATTCTGAAGAATGATACTAATGCTACCTATCTGTTATATACAGTATACGCATTAATATTTTTGTTTGAAAGAGATTGCTTATCCTATCTTTTATGCCTATGTAGATTGAATTGTATGGTAGGTATTTCTAATTACGTCGTTGGTTTGCCTTATGTATTGCAAAATCCTACATATGTACCAACATAAATACATATATACGTACATGTGTGCATAAATATTCTAATGCCATGTCAGTATGCGATTTCAAATAGCTAGGTAGAGGTTACCTACCTATGTAGCAGGATGCTCAGGATGCCAAAAAAAGTTGCACTTAAGCGATGTTGTACTTCAACAGGTTTTTTATGGATATGTCTTATGAAATTTCGAAAAGATTGCTTTCTTATTCGAGGTGTCTCTAGAACAATTGCAAATCAAAGCGTCCAAAGGCCTCGATTTTTGGGCTATGGAGAATGTAGTAATTTATTTTGCAACAGCAGCATTTCTTATAACGTAATAATGTATCAATTTTGGGCAAAATGCTGAAAAAATATTGGAAAAAGTAAAATCCAACAATAGAGGCATACATAATATTAGAAAAAATTTCAACAAAATGAAGGTCAGGAAACACCAGTAACATTCTTGAAAACGATGGTGCACGAAATAATGCGCTCGTTTAACAGACATTCATCATCCATTCTAAAAAGTTGTAGTTACCTTGAATATGGGTTGGTGAATAAAATGGTTACTTAAGCGAGTATATTTGTTGAGGTGCATTTATCGGTGCAACCACGTAAAACTTAGGGAAGAAAATCGGGAAATGAAAGTCTATTGCAAAATTTGATGTATTTTTGGCGCATAATTTTAACGTTATAACCCTGTTTTGGCAATTTAACTAACAAATGATTCACGCGCGCTGTGAAAAATTCTGCTTTTAGAGCAAAGACGTGCAAAACGATGTAGTTGACTTGCAAAAACAGCATACAAAAGACCTTTAGGTACGTTAGAGTCTGAAAAAGGAAAATTGACAATAGGAAATTGAAACTGTTCTCTTTTGTCGAAAATCGTTTAAGAAATCGGTTTAGAAAGGTTAACTTCAATATCTAAGTAACTAACTTTTGAAGCAGAAAGAGTTTACGTGACATTTAAGGATGTAGGGTAAATCTAGGTAATAGTTTTGAAAAATGAGCTTGTTAAGCGAGAGTTGTAAACCAAGAGAAAAACTTAATGTTTAAACTTTAAGTTTTTCTCTTGGTTTACAACTCTCGCTTAACAAGCTCATTTTTCAAAACTATTACCTAGTGCACAGTCGCTTCTACAGTTATGCTCTGAAGATGGCCAAAGATTTGGTCGAAACGTCAGCTCAATGTGGTAGAGTCGATAAACAATAGGGTTAATCTCTTTGATGTAATCACGAAAATTTGTAATATTTATAGCCGCTATATCGTCGATGTAACGAGTCACGTTATTCAAATAATAAGCAAGGTCATTATTTCTAGGAGATGATAGGAATTTATATTCACAGTTAAAAAGGAAAAGGTCGGCCAAAAGTGGAGAATAATTAGAGCCCATGGGGATGCCAATTTTTTGATGAAAAATTTTATTTCCAAATTTGACAAATGAATTTTGGATTAAAAATTTGAGACTGTTTGTAAAAGTTTCAATGTCAAAAGTGAAATAAGACTTTTTGTCCGAAGGAGAAGAACTCCAGTATGATTTGAAACCGTTAGTACATAAAAATTTATTCTTATCAAAAGGTTTCTCCAGGAAATCAAAAGAAGCGGAAATAAGTTCGTTTTGAGGGAGAGATGTGTAGAGTGTTGAAAAATCGAATGTATTAATCGATTTAATGTTTTTAATTGATTCTAATTTTTTAATGAAAGAAAATGAATTATTGATAGACCAAAATCTGTTAATTCGAGAATTTCTGAAAATTGCTTTACAATAGTTCTCCCAGAAACGACGGACTAACTTGAGGCCTTCGGTAATTAGCGACGATATGAAAGTAGTAGAACAATTTTTAGCCGAAGTGATAAACCTAGCTTTATAGGGAATTTTATGTAGTTTTGGAATCCAATACATGAAAGGTAGTTTTTTGTTAAGACGTTCTTCACTAACAGAGCTGGAAAATTTGGAAAAAATATTTTTCTGAAATTGAATATGGTCAGAGATAATGTTTTCTTCACGTAAATTAGATAAAATGTAGGTACCACTAGAGGGTGAGGATGACAATGAAAAATAGCCCAATTCTTTACAAAGAACCGTTAAATAATGGTGCTTACATGTGATGACTAAGTTATTGCTAGCCTTATCTGCGACGGTAATGACAAAATTATCATGTAGATTTTTAAGTTTTTCTCTAACTATAGATTTACCGAGGAGAGAATTAGAAAAGGACGGAAAGTTTGATTTTTTAAGTCTGTGAATTCTTTGTGAAACGATTTGTTTTATTCGATTTTTCCAGTCAAGCAAGGAAAGAAGAGGAGCTTTTTCTCGCTTGGCCCAAGTTGTAACAAAATTATCGAGAGCATGAGAAATGTCATTTTCACAAACATTCCAATTTATGCGAGGAGTTTCACGAAAATTAGGACCTTTATTGAACAGAGAAATTAACTCAGGATCCCCAATGAAGTTTAAATCGCCAGTAATGACATGACCACATGGTTGATAAACATAAGCGGACGAGTGACAATGACAAGGCGGAATAACACCAGTTGATGAAAATTCGTCGATAACCTGTTTATAATTTAATATCCTAGATCTAATGGGTTGAGTTAAACGATATGTAACGATAGGAGGATCTTGACATTTGAAATTAGGAGGAATGAGCTTAGTAACGCATTTTGAATGAAAGATTGAGGGCAGGTTGATGATGTCAAAACCTTTATTTTTGAAAGTAAGTCGAAAAAAGTTAGGAGTATATTCAATTTTAGTGAGCGAGACGGGTTTATAGAGCCTATAGTAAGAAATAGCGGAAATTATGCCAAAACATCGTTTTTCATTGTATGAAAATTCATGGGTGGATAACGAAACAACGTTTTCACGTAAAGATTTCAGATTTTTTAGTGAAAGACCAAAAATAAGTTTGCGCAAATTGAATGTTCCATTTTCAGAATTTAATATTTTGCAACATTCCTCGAAAGAAGGGATTATAATTAATCTTAACGATGAAGGTTTTTTGCGGCCATGACCACGATGATTACGCTGAATACGAAATTCTTGGCTAAAATGAGGGGCTCGTTCAGTACCATTCATGGAAATATTGCCAAAACCCGTAATATTGTCATTTAAGCCAAAAGGAAAAATAGTTTGAAGAGATTTGATCCAGAAAAGTTCCCTTTTAAGAATATCAGATGGGTCTGAGACTAGTTCCAAGAATTGTATTTTCAAATCCATGAAAGAATGATTAGTTTGGTTAAAATGAGAGACCAAAGGAGTAGAAAGTTTATTTTCTTTTATCTTATTTCGGTGAACTGTTTAAGCGACTTCTAAGGGGTTGACATGTTTGGCCCACATACTGCAAACCGCATACCTTACAAGAAATTAAATAGATGATGTTACTGGATGTACATGACAAGTTCGATGAGCTAATAACATGAAACGAACGACTATTAGAATAACTATGAAACGTGGCGTCGGTTAAAAGAGAATCTTTGCAAGTAAGGCACCTCTTATTATTACATTTATTTATCTCAAAATTTTGATTACTACTTACCTGACCAGTAGTATGTGCCCCAGGGTAGGTTGAGGTAGAAGGTTTGCAGTTCATCATGATAAATGTTAAAAAGGTCCTGGCCCCTTGTTATGAGAAGTACTGGTAACCCATATACAACTCAGCCAATACAGGATGGCAGGACGAACTTAGGACACCAGGGAGCACCACCCTACCAGGCAACAGCGGCCGCAAACTGCAAAAACCGGTACTACCGTACGATTACAGCTGTGGGTAACCAAAACCTCCTTTGGCCCAGTATCCACGCGACATGTCACACTCCAGGGATCGTTCCTAAGTCAGCCCTTGCTAAGACATTTATATACCGCTTGACACCGGCACCAACTTGCAATCGTGAGTAGAACCCATGGCCAAGAAGAGCATCCCGCCGTGTCATCTAGCCCTGCGGTTGTTAGTAGAAAAAAGAAAGAAAGAAAAAAACAACAACAACAACAGACAAAAAACATACTAATAATAATAATAATAATAATAATAATAATAATAAAAGTGATGGGAAAAAGCAGAAAAAAATAATATCGTGCATGTATGTGCAAATAGAAGAAAACAAGAAATCGATGACTGTAAATATGCCTATCATAAAAAATGAACAACGAAATACGAGGGAAAAAAATATCCACCAGCACGCAACTCAAGATAGTGTACTGAAATAGTAAGAAGTCATCAATACGAGAAAGAAGCAAAAGAAATAAACAAAAAGAAATAATGAGGAGAAAAAGAAAAAAAATAAATAAATAAATAACCAAGCAAATATTGAAAAAAAGAAGAAAGAAAGACAGATATAGAGGTGCGTGAATCATGCTATTAGTAAGAAAGAAACAAAAAGGACACGTAAAATAGCACAAGTGTACCTAAAAATAATTATATTATGAGAGATTACATGTTTTATGAGGCGCAAAAGTCTAAATGAAACAGAAAAAGTAGGCAGGATTATAAAACGAAAATTTACATCAAAAAGGTAAGGAAAAGGAAGAGAAAAAAGAAGAAGAAGAAAGGAAAAAAACAAAACGTAGAAGAGGAAAGAGAAGAAAAAAATCGAAAATCATAAATAGACGAGGTCATCAGAGAGGAACTAGGTTGCTACAGTTTCGTGCCTTTAATCCTATTTCACGAAACCTGCCATTGTGAATGGAAATCAATTTTCAGCGATCTACTAAGCAGCTACAAAAATGGATCATAGACAGTTTACTGTAAAACAATTTTGCATAGTAAAACTTCATATGCTTATCAATTACTGAGCAGTTTCATGATTGCTGCTTCTGGTTTAACTGCTTTTGTAATCGAGTTGCGTCGATTCAGGAATTGTGATCCATGCACAAGGTTTCGTGGGACTATAACCTAAGTATACATTACCTATTTCATACGAAAATACTATCCATTCTGGGCTGCTTTTGCTGCATGTTTACCGAGGCGCTGCCAAGTTTTCAGAATGTCTATAGTCTTTTTTAACCTTTCATGAATTCGCTCGGTGAATCAATTTGATTATTACTGCAAAACCCGATTCTTTCATCGCTCTACCCGCCATACCCATTGAAAAATTCGCTTCCGACTCCGCGCCAAGCAAGGGAAAATCAAGCGCTATAGTAATAAGCATTTTAGTTTTCCGAGTAGATCCATTATAAAAAACAGACTGCATATGTGTGTACATACCTATATGCAAGTCTGTTTCGAACCTTTGGGTAAGTTAGGTAGGGATTTCAGAAATTCACTTCTTGTAAACCAACGCGGAAAATTTATTGAAAACCGCAAGGTAATGTGAAACACCGGTACCCTGTAATTTGCTGAAATTTAATTTCTACCGAACGCAACTCATGTGAATATTAAAGTTTTTACGAAATAATACAGGAGAAACGCATGAATTAGTAATGACAGGTATCACTCTGTAAAGCAGGTCTTCATGTAACAACACTGTAATAGACTTTAATGACTATTTTATCGATAGATTTGGCTCCGATACACGCGTTCTCATGGCTTCTCTGTTGGACAACGTGGTACACACTTTTAGTGCAAAACATCGCCACGTAAATTTATACAGCGAATACGTGAGTAAACGATCTGATCCCGTTATAACTGATCCCTCCATTAAGCGGCTAAGGTTGATCTGCAAAATTTAGGAGATAGATAACTCGTAAGCGGAAATTTCGAAGGGGAACAATTAAATGTTGTATGTATGTGCATTACAATCCTTTTACTTTGGATCTGTGAAACGCTTGAATTGAAAAACTGGAACCTGCGTCAGGTCTTCAGCAAATGGTTTTTAATGCACTGAATGTACCTATGTAAATATACATATGTAAAACTGGTAAATATGCAAAGATGATATGTACACTAGCAAAGAAAAATGCTCCGATGGAACAAAAAAGGTAAATATACTTGAATTTCTTTATTGTTAAGAATGTAAAAGGAGGGTACTAGGGAAAATGTCCCTATATGCGCAGAAGCCATAGGAATGTGCTAAACAGTTAGACTTCCCTAAGCAATGCGAGAATCGAAGTATATTCTGCGGCCTACGCGGGTTTCTGCAGATTTTCCGTAGTAATTTCCATTATGATGGCGAGTATTTTGATTACTTCATTTTGGAGAATTTAAAGAAATTTTTTGTGGTTTTTCATGAAAACTATTGAGTTGGCCATGTAGGTGTAAAGTTTACACTATTATCTTTAACTCTAGAGCATTGTGGAAGGTCAAGATTTCATTAAATAAATAATACATTGATTATTTAATAGTCATGAAAGTGTCTTCAATGCTCTTTTGCGAAACAATTAAATACGTTTTGTGATTACAATCTCATTTTTCACAGGCCGCAGAATATATTCCGATTTTTGCGTTGTTTAGGGGAACTCTAACTGTTTAGCACATTCCTATGGCTTCTGTGCATATCAGTGTTTCTTTGTACTCGGCAAAGATTTTTCCCGATGTACAAAGACTTTTCGGGACCGTCTTTGTACATGTACAAAGATTTTTGGGAAGACAAAAATTGCAAAAAAGGTCTAAAATTCGAAGAAATTTCGGCGCTTCGCGCCGAAATGAGTAATTGTGTGTTCTACATATCTTTATAATGGCAGAAATTGCATTTCAAAAGTAAAAATCTCAAACTTTTCGGCGCTTAGCGCCGTTTCAAGACAATTCTTAGTGATTTTTGCCCTTACAGACCCAGAAATCAGCTAAAACACTACGAAAAGTCGAAGAACTCTGTTTTTACGACACTAAAATCGCTGCTGCACCATATTATAGTACCCAAAAATTTTGTGTGTACAAAATGTACAAAGATTTTTAGGAAGACAAAAACTGTAAAAAGGTGTAAAATTCCCAGCATTTTCGGCGCTTCGCGCCGAACTGATAAATTATTTGTCCTATATATCTTTAAAATGGCAGAATTTGCATTTAGAATGGAAAAATGTCATCATTTTTCGGCGCTTCGCGCCGTTTTCAGATAATTTTTAGTAATTTTTGGCGTCAGAAACCCAGAAATTAGCTAAAATACACTACCAAAGATCGAAAACCCTGTTTTACCACACTGAAATCGCTACTGTACTATATTTTAGTACACAAAAATTTGCATGTACAAAATGTACAGACTTTTGGGGACCATCTTTGTACATGTACAAACGGACCTTGTACAAAAAAAACACTAATGCATATAGGAAATTTTCCCTAGTCCCCTCCTTTTACATCCTAAACAATGAAGAAATTCAGGTATATTTACCTTTTTTGTTCCATCGGAGCATTTTTCTTTGCTAGTTCCCTTCTTTTGTTTAATAATTCAGGCAATATATCCATAGGTGGGCAGCGCTAAAATTCTGGGGGTGCAAGTAGCTGAAGAAATTCTTTTTCGTCTCGAACCCTTTACACTAAAATGATCACAGATCAAGAAATATTGTGTTAAAAGAGAAAAAATTTTACATTTTGAGCTATTGTAGTCCTTCACATCATAAAACTAATTGGACTGCACAGAAACCAAAATTGAGCTAGATAAGCTTTAGAACACGCTAACAGTAAAAAACCTGTATACTTTACAATTTTGTGCAACAACCATTGAGTGTAGAGAAATTTTAAGGTCAGATTCGTAATCCACAACTAAGGAGAAACATTTTTAAAAAAATTGGTCCTCCGCAAATTGTTTGATACTCAATGCTCTGGGCGGAAAAGTGCTTTTTAGTGTAAACTTAACTTTTTCGCTAATAACGTAATATCGGGTGTATAGAAACAAAATAAACTAGGATCTGTAACGCTAAGGTCAGGGCACATTTCGAGCATAATTAGCATGTTCCGCCTACTTAGTGGAGTAGCTGAAGAAAGTTTGTTTTTCGCCTCGAACCCTTTACTTTAAAACGATCACGGATCGAGAAATATTGCGTTAAGAGAGAAAGAAATTTTAAGTTTTGATATGTTGTATTGTAACGCTCTACATTATAAAACCAATTGGACTGCACAGAAACCAAAATTGAGTTAGATAAGCTTTAGGACATGCTAACAGTAAAAACCCGTATACTTTACACTTTTGTGCAACAACCATTGAGTGTAAAGAAATTTTAAGGTCAGATTCGTAATTTACAACTAAGAGGCAACATTTTAAAAAAATTGGCCCTCCGCAAATTGTTTGATACCCAATGCTCTGGGCGGAAAAGTGCTTCTCAGTGTAAACTTTACACTTGTGCTAATAACGCAATATTGGGTGTATAAAAACAAAATAAAGTAGGATATGTAACGCTAAGGTCAGGGCACATTTTAAGCATAATTAGCATGTTCCGCCTACTTAGCGGAGTAGCTAAAGAAATTTCGTTTTTTGTCTCGAACCCTTTACACTAAGCCGATCACAGATCGAGAAATATTGCGTTAAAGAGAAAAAATTTTACGTCTTGAGATCTTGTAACTACTGCACATAAACCAAAATTGAGTTAGATAAGCTTTAGGATACGCTAACAGTAAAAACCCGTATACTTGGGCCAACCCAGAAAACCTACTACAAGCTTTTAAGGAGTTGGAATTTTACACATGTTCGATGGATATCAGGGAGTTCAGGGATTTCAGAAAAAATTGGGATTGCAGAGACTTCAATGAGTTCAGGCTCTTTGCTATATACTATGCACGAAGTGGTAAGCTTGTGTCGTGTGAATGTACTTGACGCAGCTGATGTATACGCATCTAAAGCAAGCTAAGCAATCTCCATAATATCCGTGTGATTAAAACAACGTCTCGGCTATAGCAAAGGGTGAGCTTGCACCTTCGCCTGCAGCTGACCAAAAGACATCTGAAGCAACTGATGCGGGTGCGCGGCTATGCATTACACTTCTGCGGATAGAAATGTCAACGGGTCATGAAGGAAAACACGTTTTTACATAAGCTCCTGGAAAAACCCTGATAGACAAGTCATAAGCACATATGTACACACGATTTTATTGAGTCTAATTTTGGGAATATTTCGATCAATAGGTCGAGCAGAATGACCTGTTGATCAATTTTTATATAAATAAAAAGTAAGCAACCAACATACATAATTTAGATGTTACAGTGTGCTATTTCGTTTACAATGTTATTACCTATGTAAAGAAGCGTAAGAAAAAAATTTTAAAAAAATCGGAAAATCTTTTGATTGATTTCAAAATTGGACATAAAAATCTATCATTTAACCTATCTGCATGACTGATTCATCTACATCGAGTCCTAGTCTGACTTCAGGAAATTTCGAAATCCTTGTCTAACTCTTGACACATTACCATTTTAAAGTCGTGTTTTGACTGTCTTTTTGGTATACTTCGAGGTTTTAATTTTTCCCTTTGGGGGGACCCTTGTAGAAAATAAAAAACAAAATAGCAACACCAAACGCACAAGTCTCTATTAAACTTTCTGGATTTCGCGAAAGTATTAAACAACGTAATTCGGAATCCCTGAAGTCCCTGAAATCCCTGAAGTCCCTGAAAACCCTGAAATCCCTGGTCCTCTGAAATCCCTGAAGTCCCTGAAATTCCTAAAGTCCCTGAAATCCCTAAAGTTCCTGAAAACCTTGAAGTCTCTGAAATCCCTGAAGTCCCTGAAATCCCTGAAGTCCTTGAAATCCCTGAAGTCGCTGAAGTCCCTGAAATCCCTAAAGTCCCTGAAATCCCTAAAGTCTTTGGAAAACTTCATCTCTGAACTCCATGAAATCTTTGAAATCCGCAAAAAAAGTTTGTATCCGCCTTAGCATGTAGTAGGTTTTCTGGGTTGGGCCGTATACTTTGCACTTTTGTGCAACAACCGTAGAGTGTAAAGAAATTTTAAGGTCAGATTCGTAATTTAAAACTCAAAAACAACATTTTAAAAAAATGGCCCTCCGCAAATTATTTGATACCCAATGCTCTGGGCGGAAAAGTGCTTCTCTGTGTAAACTTTACACTTGTGCTTATACCGCAATATTGGGTGTATCGAAACAAAAATAAACTAGGATCTGTAACGCTAAGGTCAGGGCAAATTTTAAGCATAATTAGCATGTTCCGCCTACTTAGCGGAGTCGCTGGAGAAATTTCGTTGTTCGTTTCGAACTCTTTACACTTAAACGATCACAGATCAAGAAATATTGCGTTAAAAGATAAAAAACATTCGGTTGGTTTTGAGATATTGCAACCCTACGTTATAAAACTAATTGGACTGCACAGAAACCAAAATTGAGTTAGATTATCTGAAGGACACGCAAAGAGTAAAAAACACGTATACCTTACACTTTTGTGTAACAACTATTGAGTGTAGAGAAATTTTAACTTAAGATTCGTAATCTACAACTCGGAGGCAACATTTAAAAAAATGGCCCTCCTCAAATTATTTGATTTTTCGGTTTACACTTTACACACTCATTGCTAACTTGGTATTGAGTGTAAACAAAAAAAGACGGGCATCGAATGTTTTAATTATCCATCGATTAAGAAAAAACCGCACCTCCTAGGTGAGTGCCGTTGTTGCTGTGAGGGAGGAAGGACACAAATTCCGCACTCGCTGTGATAAACATATAAGAAAAAGGATGGCCAAGTATATTGTAAGTAGCACTATCGCGCTATCTATGATACAACGTGAGTGCAGAGCAGGCCCTAACGTTTAAGCCAAGATTGAATGGACTATTTTGGCATAGCTAGTTCTGGAGACCCTGGTCTTTTTTAGACATAAAACAGTAAGTCGCATGCAGCCCCCAGAATTGCATTTCAGAGAGGGAATCATTCTGGAATTATATGAGGTAAATATAAAGGTAAAAAATTCTGAGGGCTTACTCGATTCCTTTTGGATCTGCTGGGTTCTACGAGTCAAACCTCATAACTTTCTAGATACATATGTATTTGCATGCAAAACACATTGCACCTATAAATTAGGATAAAACTGAATCTCTCATCCACATTACGTTTTTGGTTTTCCAAAAAGCGCATTTTAAGCTTTTTAGCGATATTTTGGCTCAAAATGTCAATTTTTGGGCGCTTTGCCCAACTTACGCATTTTTTACCATTTTTGTACAATGTCCTAAATTTTTATATTTTACCAATCACTGTATATTTTTATGTTATTAAAAAAGGGCATCGTCTGAAACGCCTTAAAAGAATGTTTTTGACTGAAATCCATCGAATTTATGCACAAAAAAGCTATTTAGGAGGACAAATTTTGTAATTCAAATGGCTCACGTGATAGTCAACGGCAGCGACTGCAATCAAAAAAGAAATCCAAGTTCGAAGGATAATTGACGTAAATACATCATCAAAAGGCAGATGAAAATACCAGGCAGCAATGAAGCTGCTATGTACAATAGTCTGGGTGCTTCAGCTAATTTTTTACTGTAGAACATCGATGCGACGCAAATCGATAAGGTCAATGCGAAAGTTGGCGGAACCCAGAATTCTACGTGACCACCAATGGATCCGCCCGAAAGAAATCCATCCAACGTGCAACCGAGTACAACAATCTCAATAAGTATACCAATAAAAAGGAGCGAATTGAAATTTTGAGATGTTTCATTGCTTCTTTTGTACAATTAGTAAAGTTCAGATAAATGTGCTAAAAATTCTACTCAAAAATAAACGCTATGTGCATCAAGCGACAGCGAAGCATAGGTTTTTCGTGTAATTATTCAGGGTGACCCAAAAAGGGTACACCTGATGTTGTAAATCATTACTTGGGTAACTATGACATACAGTTTTTAGACCAGATCGTAAAAAATCGGCCAGGTGCCAGCAGTTCGTAAAATCGCAAAAACATTTGGCCAAATGCCAGCAGTTCGTGCGCAAGGCGATTTGTTTACATCTCAGTTTGATATTTTTAAATTTAATTTATATTTTTAAACCCGAAAAAAGGTAGCCGGTCCTGAAATTTTACATCCGAGTAAGCCAAAATTATGACCTATACCTTCAGATAAACGTGGGGTTCTATACTGGACCCCCAGAACTGAAAACACCTATATAATCACCTCAAAAGTAAATACTGTGCTGCTATTTTTGTGCGATTTTGCCCCGGCAGTCGCCCGGATTTGGCTGCTGCCCATCTACGCCTTAAAGTGTAGCATATTTGTGGGTTACCCCGTATATTTACAGGATTTCTTCCAATTTCTAATTTCTTTGGTATTAAAATGTTTTTTGTTATTCTTTGTTATGAAACAGAGGTTAGCGTTTGTTAACAATGATAACCATAGCGATGATGATGATGCTGATGATGATAGTAGTAATGGTGATGATGATGGTGATGATGATGGTGGTGATGATGGTGATGGTGATGATGATGATGATGATATAACAATAATAACAATAATAATAATGATAATAATAATAATAATAATAATAATAATAATAATAATAATAATAATAATAATAATAATAATAATAATAATAATAATAATAATAATAATAATAATAATAATAATACTTATTATTATAATAATAGTAATAATAATAAAAATAATAATAATTATTATTATTAGCAATAAGTTCTTGAGTTTTCTAGTGAATACTCAAGAACTACGACATATTATGAGAAAACTCATATTATTATTATTATTATTATTATTATTATTATTATTATTATTATTATTATTATTAATTATCATTACTATTATTATTATTATTATTAATAATTATTAGATGCATTGCATTGTGCTTCTGTTTAGCATTCATCCTCTGTATCTATTAAAATAAGAAAAAGGGTCGCTTAAGTTTAAAAATGTTAATTAGAAATTCATCTTTTAATCAGCAAGCTTACCAATTTTCTAAAGTCTTCATTAATAGTTTCTTGAGAAACATAACGACCAACGAAGAAGCCAATCGCTCCGTTTAGAAGACAAGCCTCCCACTCGGATAGAAAAACTGGAACGATAAGCCGTCCGATCCAAAAAAAGCTTGCACTTGCGATTAAGCATATCGTCATGCAGACGTAACCTTCAAGCTGTCCTCTAAAAATACTATACTGATGTAGAACCTAGCAGCAGAATTGCACGGCTTTTTGTCGTTTTGCTAGTTGTATTTTAACTCTTGGAATAGAAACAGACAGATGCATTCCTTCTCTTTAGCATTCATTTGTTTTCATTCTTATCTCGGTTGACTTCCCTAAAGAAAATCGGAGTAACTTAAGAATATGGTACTTTTAGAATACGGAGAAATAAACTTCAGAAGAGCGGATTTTTTTGCTCAGTACTTAGAACATAATCAAAGAAAGCGCGGAAAAAAATTTCATCCGTCTATGATCAATATTACAAAAGCTATGGGTTTCTTTAATTAGCCTCTTCTCGACCTAAGCAATCATCTTCTCGACCTAAGTATTTGAAGATTCTAACAGCTGAATGCAGAATCACATGCAGATACCCAATTTACGTCGACCTAAGCATCTATACATCGACCTAAGCATCTATACATCGACCTAAGCATCTATACATCGATCTGAGCATCTATACATCGACCTAAGCATCTATACATCGATCTGATTGGGATCGACCTCGACCTAAGCAGCTTGAAACACCTTTTCAGATATACTAAGCCTAAGCCTGAGTATGATAGAAGCAGAAACTTAGATTTTCGTATATCTTATCGAGTAAAACCGAAAAAACTTGCAAAAAAATATGGAAATTTTTTTAAGTTTTTCAAAATTTCAAACAGATTTCCGCGCCATTTTTCTTTTTCTCCTTCATTGCTATGCTTCCTTCCGTAATTTCAGCCCATATTATTTATTTCTGACAAATGTGTAAGTCCATGGATCGATCTGTTTAATCGTCCCACGCAACACTCAAATCGAGAGTTGCCTGCAACTTTGCAAGTATGGCTCAGATTTTCACCAAATTTTCTTTCCGCGCTTCAATTTATCATGTTCTACCATTTTGGCAAAAAAATTTGGTCATTCCGTATTCGTTTTGAACCTTTTCCAAAAGTACCATATTCTTAAGTTTAGCCAAGAAAATCTAATGCAATTTTCAAGGTCAGGAATACTAGGACTTTTCGGTGCATTTTGAGAGAAAATCTCACATTGAAAAATTCAATCGAGTCAATTAGATAATTAATCACATGCAGTCAAATCAAATGCGAGCGTCATTCATCTGATTTGACTCCGTGCGATTTTTTTGTGGTAAGGGCTCTGTGAATTATTGAGTGTACATACACTGTACACCATATGTACCTATGTACATACAGCGTGAACGGAAAAAATTTTCCAAAAATTACCTGATATATATTCGGAAAATTGACTTCAGTAGCAGATGGGGAAGCAATCTGACCAACCAAGGCTACTGGAGTAGGGTGTGATTCGCTCCCATTGTTCTTCCATTGTTTATCGACTCTACCACATTGAGCTGACGTTTCGACCAAAGCTTTGGCCATCTTCAGAGCATAACTGTAGAAGCGACTGTTCACTAGGTAATAGTTTTGAAAAATGAGTTACAGTTATGGCTCTAAAAATGAGTTACAGTTATGCTCTGAAGATGGCCAAAGCTTTGGTCGAAACGTCAGCTAAATTTGGTAGAGTCGAGAAACAATGGAAGAACCTGATATCATAGGTAGCGCGTTAGCGCGTACCTATAATATACTTGGGTACCCCCAACACCTGGGCACCCCCCTACAGCTATAACGGGACACTTCTGGAAGGTGCGGTTTTTTTTAAAAGAAAGATAATAAAAAATTCGCTGCCCGTGTTTTTTTGTTTTTCTTGAAACTCAAAATTGACTGTGTAAAGAAGGTGTAAAGTTTTTGTGTAACGTAATAACATAGGACAAATTTTGGGACCTTTTTACTGCGGCATGTGGACAACTGAGTATTGATGACTCGAAGGATTGAACAGAATAGGATAATAGAGGGATGAATTCTACAGATGACACTTTTTTTGTTTTTTGAAATTCGCATTATTTATCGAACGGCAGTGTAAAGAGTGCGAAAATCTGGGGGTGAAAAAGCACTTTTTGGTCGAGTTTTCAACCTTCCTATGTCCGATACTAACTCCGGTTATGAGGTTTTTAAAATGTTTTCTGACAGAAATGTAGAGCGGATCAAGGGCTACATTCTGCATATAAGCAAAGTCTTGTATGCTCTATGGTGAGTTAGATCCTGGGGTTTAAAGTTTACACTCTAGTGGATGGTGTAAAAAAACGGATTTTAACTAAGATTTCTCTGCCAAATTTTTCCGCTTATGAGTCAGTGCAAATCAAAGACAGCATTAATAAAGTGCCTCACAGGGGCTAAACATCGCAGCAAACCGCATTTAAAAACGCAATATTGAGTTATTTATGGGGGTGTAAAGTTCGAAATCAGAGGTAAAAAATGGGCTAAAAAACACGTTTTTTCCGAAGTTTGATTGATAGATCATGCCAAATAATTTTTGCAACAGAATTTTGGCACACAAGAATGTACTACGATTTAAAAGCTACAAATTGTACCAAACCGAATTTCTTTAAACTCAATGGGGAGTTCGGTACGGAATTTTAAAGTTTACAGTGTTCTAAATGATGGAAAATACGTTTTTGTTGCGTTTTTTGTTCGCCACTTTCTCCGTCCAGAAGTCGGGATAAGTCTAATAGAATAAAAATAAAGTGCTTTATATCGGGTGCATGTCAAAGCAAATTGTCTATACATTAATATTTAGCGAGTGTAAAGTCAAAAATTTGGAGTTTTAAATGCGTTTCTGTCTTGTTTTTTCTGCCTGCTTCTCCGGTTACGAGTCAGGGACACGTTTATCAAGTCTAGAAATGGACCAGGAATCAAATTTGATATGCCAGTCTGGCGCATATGTTTACACTCTACGGTGTTGTAAAGTAGTTTACACCAATTGTTAGTTTGCCCATAGAACATTATGTAGACTTAATTTTTTCATAAATATTAATCGTAATATCGGAACAATATCAAAATTACGAATCTGACTAAAATCTTCTTTACACTAGGTGTTTACATAAAGTTTACACTACATATATATTTATCTTCGTTTTTGAGCATTCCTGAAACCTAATTTTTTCTTGGAGCCTAGAAGTTTTCAAAGGATCAAATGTGAGACGTCACGTAGGCGCGTTTGTTTACATCCAACAGTGATGTAAAGTAGTTTACATTCATTGTTTATATGTCCTCAGACCATTGTAGAGACATAATTTTTTCATGAATGTTGATCATAATATCCGAGTAATTTTTTACACTGCATGTTAGCCTTTGTTCTATAGTATTGCAAAAATCGAAATTTTTTCCTGAGATATAAAAATTTACAGGGAATGAAATATATACGTCAATTGGGCGCGCTTGCTTACACTCAGCAGTATTGCAAAGTGGTTTAAACCTAATGTTTATTGTCTTTAAAACATTATGGAGACTCATTTATCCATAAATGTTGAAAGAAATATCGGAGCAATATCAAAATTACGAATCCGACTAAAATATTCTTTACGCTATGTGTTTGTGTAAAGTTTACGTTACGTGTTAACCCTAATTCGATAGACTTGCAGAGACTTTGTAACTGAAGTCAAGAAATTTTCAAGGATTCATATGTGAGACATCAATTAAGTGAGTTTGTTTACCCTCAAAAGTAATCTAAAGTGATTTAAAAATTATGTTCAAGTGTCCTTAGATCATTGAAGAGATGTAATTTTGTCTTAAATGGGTTGCATTAAAGTTAAATCTTTCTTAGCCGTGTTTATAATATGTTTCACAAAATCTTGCACATGGAGAGCTATCGTTTAATTGATGTAAATTGCCTGCAAAAGTGGTTTAAAATGAACCAGCAATCACACTACTGTGCACAGAAGTCGACAAAGATATACAGCTTTATTGTAATCATGTACATTAATAAGCCGTAAACTGTTAGTATTCTCTACACCTAGTAGTTGTGTAAAGTTTGCACTATTCATTTGTTGTTAATATGTAGTCTATACTACAAATTTATTTTACTACCAAATCAAAGCGTTAGTGTTCCTTACATTTGATATTTGCGTGAAGTTTTTGAATTTTTGCCAAAAATCTTTGCCTTCTAATTTACCAACATCCCGCCTTTTCCATTTTCTTGAAGTTTAAAATCTTTTATAATTCTCTCATAATTTAATGGTAGGTTTTAACTTTAAGTTTCTCTTGGTTTACAACTCTCGCTTAGCAAGCTCATTTTTCAAAACTTTTTCATAGTGATCAGATTAGTTGCGTTTAGTTTGGAATTGGTGGACGGTCGTTATTTTATTACTCGGCTTAAATAAACCAAGTGACTATCTTTTGATTATTTTCTTCATCGCAAATTCAAACACCCAATTTTCAATTTGAAAATTGACCCAATTTTCAATTTGAAAATTGATCCAATTTTTCATTTTGAAAATTGAAAATTGGGTGTTTTCAATTTCGAAAGTCACAACACATTGTGCTTGTGTATTGATTGAGTGAGGATTTGCAATGTGAATTCGTTGGTTAAATTTTTGTGCTTGATTATAAGTGAACTGCACATTAAGAAGAAATAACTTAATGTAGTTTTAATTTGAAAATGGATGGTGTCAATAAGGTTGTCTTGTTTAAAAAGGATAATGCTGATGTTAAGAACAATATTGTTTTCCGCGTTCTTGGACTGTTGTCATTATTGTGGCATGTTACTGATTGTGTTTACTGACTGATGTACTGAAATCACGCTAATTAAAAGTAGTGTACTAGCAAAGAAAAATGCTCCGATGGAACAAAAAAGATGAATATACTTGGAATTGTGGACTATTATGGATGTAAAAGGAGGGGACTAGGAAAAATCTACCTAAAGTCGGAAAATCTGCTAAAAATCACACTTTCTCTAAGCAACGCAAAAAATCGATGTATATTCTGCGGCCTCTAAAAAAGTGTCTTTTTTAAATAATGTTCGAAGTTTCAGATAAGAGTGTATAAACGAAATCTATCAAGGTTACTTTTTTAAATTGCTGGCACCTGATTGATAGAAAACTAAGAGGTATTGTATTTAAAGTTGTTTTGTTTTATGAGCATTATAGCAAGCAAAGCAGGAGCCGATTGATTAGTGCACACAATCGTTTCGGGCATGCTAGTGTATCTACATTAAGTCTGTTTCAAGTCAACTTACGTGTTTCCTACTGTTTTTAACCAACCATGTCTTCAATTGTCTTCGATGTTTGCTATTTCATTCAATTGGCTTGGAAGACTGTTAGTTTACTTAATATCATTTCCCATAGCTACTGCATAGCTAACGTGCTGCTGTTTCAATCATTGTTATGGTTGAATATTTATTTTAATCTGTTGGCCGCAGAATATACATCGATTTTTTGCGTTGCTTAGAGAAAGTGTGATTTTTAGCAGATTTCCCGACTTTAGGTAGATTTTTCCTAGTCCCCTCCTTTTACATCCATAATAGTCCACAATTCCAAGTATATTCATCTTTTTTGTTCCATCGGAGCATTTTTCTTTGCTAGTATACATATATTGTCAACCTTGGGCAAACTTATAGTATCGGGGACCGGCCGCACAATCCGTTTTTGGGGCGGAGCTTCGTTACAAAAGGGAAGCCATGATTGGTCAGACAAATAAGTGGTCTACCGCGTGGGCAAAGTAAACAAACGCAGGGCATTAATAATTCACGACCGGTAAAACAATAGCTACTGTTAATATGGATAAATAAATATGGGTAAATAACAATATGTAATGTAGCTACGGGAAAAATCTAATTTGTGTTGCACTCTCGGTCGACTTAGTGTCAGAATGAATCTATTTGAGCTTAGTGTAATTTGTAAGGACAATTTAAGCGTTATTCTCAGTACCTACTTTCAAAGCCAAAAAATCCTTCGCAGTAGTGTCGATTGCATTGCATGCAACGGAACTTATAGTCTGATCAAAGAATCGGCAAAATTGAGTGAATATGTCTAGAGATGTCCTAAGTGCAAATCGAAACAGTCGATTCTCTTACTTTTCACTCTAACAATAGACAGTAGACCATTTATTTGTCTGACCAATCATAGCCTACCTTCATTAACGAAGCTCCGCCCCCGAAAACAACCGTGCGGCCGGTCCCCGATACTATAAGTTTGCCCAACCTTGTGCTAAGAGTTCATTGTCACACTGTAGCTGTAGCTGATACTACAGTACAAATTTAAAAGTGCATTCTAACATTGATTTTATACAGCTCAGTGTCGTGTAAATTTATCTTATAAATGTCCAAATTTGTTTAGATCGCTTAATAAGCTTAATTAATAATTATATTTAAATTAAACTAATATAAAGATAGCACTGAAAACAGATTTCGGGTTTTAAGTGTTTAGGGCTATCATGATCAATTTTGTCTCAAAGTCGCATATTTGCTAAGAAAAAGAAATAAGACTATGTTTAAGCATGCTTTGACTTTTTCCTTCGAAACACTTAGGCATTTATTAAAATGCGTCTCTTTGAGCAGAAATAATTTATTTTTAGCAGGTTTTGGCATTCGTTTTGAGTAATCACTAATTTATTAAAACTTTGCATGCACTTGGTTGTGCAAATATTTAGGACTATAATTTGTGCAAAAATTGAGTCAGGAGGACTACTGAAGACAAGCTTTCTTTATTTAATAATACTTAATATTCAAGAAACATCTGAAATACAGAATAAATCTTGAAGGTTCATAGTCAGACTTATTCTTGGGGAGTTTTGGAGGGGGGTTTGACCCCCCAGAATGGCAACTGACCCCCCCCCCTCCCGTAAAATGGCTGGGGTGACCCCTCTCCCCAGAATTGTCGATTTTTTGTAAAAGTTGAATAAAGTTGTAAAAAGTGTGCCTTTTTAGGCGTTTCTAGCTCATTTTTGGCTCAAAAATCACGAATTTTCGGCGCTAAGCGCCATACACACATTTTTGTACTATATTTTGTTCAATTTACTCAATTTATTCAAATTTTTTTAGATTTGTTCTTCGTTTTTATGTTCTAAAAAGAGGGAGCATTGTCTGAAACATCAAAAGCAGTGTTTTTGACGTGTAGCCATCGTTTTTTAGCCCGAAAAGGCACTTTTTAAAAGATTTTTGGGCCTGACCACCCTCACCTCCAAACCCCAGAATTCCCATGCTGTACAAGTATGGTCATAGTACAACTTCCTGATCAGACGATTTATTTTACCGATAGTATGTGATGATCCATTGTGTGAATGGAAAATGTATAGGAGTATATTCGTTGTTGAGTTTGGTTAATAAGGTGCCAAAAGACTATCACTGAGTGATGTACATAATCTTTGGCTAGCATGCTCACATACAGTGGTGTCATCTGGCATAAAATCTTTTTCATTTTCCCAAAATTCGGAGAGTCTCGACTAAAAACAAAATGCGTCCTTTTTCCGAACACCCTGTATGTCCTGATAGGACCTCTAAAATCCCTTTGATTGGCTTTCATGGGGTCACTCAGTAATGAGAATAAAAACAAAGCTGGATGTAAGGAATGGTTTCCGCAAGCAGCATAATGCACTTACTGATAAATCAGGTTTTCTCGACCAACTGGTGAAAAATTAATGAGGTGTCGTCCAAGTTTTATCAACCATTGGTAGAGCCTTTCCTTATAATCATTGAATTGCCTTGATAAAAACTCAGCAACTAATGCTTCACATTGCTTTCCTAGCCAAATTGCCGAATGATGCAGCAGAAGCAATGTTGAACTGAATAAAGAATTTTTTCATACTGAAATACAATTCTATGCAAAAACAATCTTACTGTAAATCATGAACGAAATATTCGAGTTTGCCCACAGGATCTTTATTCATATTTTCGAATACATAGGAATTGCAAGACGATAAACGATAGACTCGTTGCAGAACTTATATATATATATATATATTTTAGTATTTTAAACTAATATTATAATTAACTTTGCTTTGTAAAATTAATGTAAACGAAATGGCGGTCAGGTCAATAAATCCTCGAAAAGTAGGTAGGTACTTATAGTCTGTTTCATACAACCTTAAGCATAAATTTAAAGAATCTTCATCGATAGTGAGCCGACAGATTACGATAATTATATAATTGGTACCCATCAGATCAATGCTCGCCTATAATCGGAATCTGTCAGCTTATTGCCGGAGATAATTTTATGCCAAAACTGTAAGTTAATCAACTGTGAGCAGTATTTCACTGAACTTTGCGATTTTCTAATAAATTTATTTTTTCCACAAAATTAACGGCGTTAAAATTTTGATGCAGTATTGTGGCTTACAATAGCATAGGTACTTTCTGTAAGGCTCGATATACTGTGGAATATCACATTACCGTTATTAGTTTAAAGCACTTTTGTAGCTACTTAAAATTTTTCTGAAAACCTAAAAGTTAAAAGAAATAGACTATAACACATGCGTTCTATTTAGTGGTACATGAGGTGTTCTTTTAATATAACATCCGATTTCCTCATTGCGCTTGGGAACAGACTGTCAAAACCACACACATGCACACACAGCACGGTCGGTCGGGTCATCTGGTATGGGGAGAGGCAATCAGTCATAATTTTTTTTAGTCAAAACGGCCTCAAAAAGTAGTTAATGCTAAAATGGCTTAAAAGCTATGTGTATTAAGCACAGTTCCTGATCATTTTAAAGCCTCTTCTTCAAAAACGTTTTCATTCATACAGATTTTTGATCTTCATTTTGCTTTATTTTCCCCAGAATATGTCCAATTCTTCCATTCTACAACCCGGAACCTCCGCTCCCATGCATCTTTATTCTACAGTCGAGACCATAAATACAAAGCATGAAGTTTCTTTTGGGTCAGCCGGTCTGGCGGTCAAATATTGAGCATAGAATATTGCTCATTGCATTAAATATAGAATCAAGCAAAGAAAAATGCTCCGATGGAACAAAAAAGATGAATATACTTGGAATTGTGGATTATTATGGATGTAAAAGGAGGGGACTAGGAAAAATCTACCTAAAGTCGGAAAATCTGCTAAAAATCACACTTTCTCTAAGCAACGCAAAAAATCGATGTATATTCTGCGGCCAACAGATTAAAATAAATATTCAACCAAAACAATGATTGAAACAGCAGCACGTTAGTCATGCAGTAGCTATGGGAAATGATATTAAGTAAACTAACAGTCTTCCAAGCCAATTGAATGAAATAGCAAACATCGAAGACAATTTAAGACATGGTTGGTTAAAAACAGTAGGAAACACGTAAGTTGACTTGAAACAGACTTAATGTAGATACACTAGTATGCCCGAAACGATTGTGTGCACTAATCAATCGGCTCCTGCTTTGCTTGCTATAATGCTCATAAAACAAAACAACTTTAAATACAATACCTCTTAGTTTTCTATCAATCAGGTGCCAGCAATTTAAAAAAGTAACCTTGATAGATTTCGTTTATACACTCTCATCTGAAACTTCGAACATTATTTAAAAAAGACACTTTTTTAGAGGCCGCAGAATATACATCGATTTTTTGCGTTGCTTAGAGAAAGTGTGATTTTTAGCAGATTTTCCGACTTTAGGTAGATTTTTCCTAGTCCCCTCCTTTTACATCCATAATAATCCACAATTCCAAGTATATTCATCTTTTTTGTTCCATCGGAGCATTTTTCTTTGCTAGTACACTACTTTTAATTAGCGTGATTTCAGTACATCAGTCAGTAAACACAATCAGTAACATGCCACAATAATGACAACAGTCCAAGAACGCGGAAAACAATATTGTTCTTAACATCAGCATTATCCTTTTTAAACAAGACAACCTTATTGACACCATCCATTTTCAAATTAAAACTGCATTAAGTTATTTCTTCTTAATGTGCAGTTCACTTATAATCAAGCACAAAAATTTAACCAATGAATTCACATTGCAAATCCTCACTCAATCAATACACAAGCACAATGTGTTGTGACTTTTAAAATTGAAAACACCCAATTTTCAATTTTCAAATTGAAAAATTGGATCAATTTTCAAATTGAAAATTGGGTCAATTTTCAAATTGAAAATTGGGTGTTTGAATTTGCGATGAAGAAAATAATCAAAAGATAGTCACTTGGTTTATTTAAGCCGAGTAATAAAATAACGACCGTCCACCAATTCCAAACTAAACGCAACTAATCTGATCACTATGAAAAAGTTTTGAAAAATGAACTTGCTAAGCGAGAGTTGTAAACCAAGAGAAACTTAAAGTTAAAACCTACCATTAAATTATGAGAGAATTATAAAAGATTTTAAACTTCAAGAAAATGGAAAAGGCGGGATGTTGGTAAATTAGAAGGCAAAGATTTTCGGCAAAAATTCAAAAACTTCACGCAAATATCATATGTAAGGAACACTAACGCTTTGATTTGGTAGTAAAATAAATTTGTAGTATAGACTACATATTAACAACAAATGAATAGTGCAAACTTTACACAACTACTAGGTGTAGAGAATACTAACAGTTTACGGCTTATTAATGTACATGATTACAATAAAGCTGTATATCTTTGTCGACTTCTGTGCACAGTAGTGTGATTGCTGGTTCATTTTAAATCACTTTTGCAGGCAATTTACATCAATTAAACGATAGCTCTCCATGTGCAAGATTTTGTGAAACATATTATAAACACGGCTAAGAAAGATTTAACTTTAATGCAACCCATTTAAGACAAAATTACATCTCTTCAATGATCTAAGGACACTTGAACATAATTTTTAAATCACTTTAGATTACTTTTGA
Organism: Mermis nigrescens; assembly: GCA_036768485.1. NCBI lineage: Eukaryota > Metazoa > Nematoda > Enoplea > Mermithida > Mermithidae > Mermis > Mermis nigrescens. The sequence goes on from JAVLUZ010000729.1 coordinate 793,481, forward strand.
GGGTAAACAAACTCACTTAATTGATGTCTCACATATGAATCCTTGAAAATTTCTTGACTTCAGTTACAAAGTCTCTGCAAGTCTATCGAATTAGGTTAACACGTAACGTAAACTTTACACAAACACAGCGTAAAGAATATTTTAGTCGGATTCGTAATTTTGATATTGCTCCGATATTTCTTTCCAACATTTATGGAAAAATGAGTCTCCATAATGTTTTAAAGACAATAAACATTAGGTTTAAACCACTTTGCAATACTGCTGAGTGTAAGCAAGCGCGCCCAATTGACGTATATATTTCATTCCCTGTAGATTTTTATATCTCAGGAAAAAATTTCGATTTTTGCAATGCTCTAGAACAAAGGCTAACATGCAGTGTAAAAAATTACTCGGATATTATGATCAACATTCATGAAAAAATTATGTCTCTACAATGGTCTGAGGACATATAAACAATGAATGTAAACTACTTTACATCACTGTTGGATGTAAACAAACGCGCCTACGTGACGTCTCACATTTGATCCTTTGAAAACTTCTTGGCTCCAAGAAAAAATTAGGTTTCAGGAATGCTCAAAAACGAAGATAAATATATATGTAGTGTAAACTTCATGTAAACACCTAGTGTAAAGAAGATTTTAGTCAGATTCGTAATTTTGATATTGTTCCGATATTACGATTATTATTTATGAAAAAATTAAGTCTACATAATGTTCTATGGGCAAACTAACAATTGGTGTAAACTACTTTACAACACCGTAGAGTGTAGACATATGCGCCAGACTGGCATATCAAATTTGATTCCTGGTCCATTTCTAGACTTGATAAACGTGTCCCTGACTCGTAACCGGAGAAGCAGGCAGAAAAAACAAGACAGAAACGCATTTAAAACTCCAAATTTTTGACTTTACACTCGCTAAATATTAATGTATAGACAATTTGCTTTGACATGCACCCGATATAAAGCACTTTATTTTTATTCTATTAGACTTATCCCGACTTCTGGACGGAGAAAGTGGCGAACAAAAAACGCAACAAAAACGTATTTTCCATCATTTAGAACACTGTAAACTTTAAAATTCCGTACCGAACTCCCCATTGAGTTTAAAGAAATTCGGTTTGGTACAATTTGTAGCTTTTAAATCGTAGTACATTCCTGTGTGCCAAAATTCTGTTGCAAAAATTATTTGGCATGATTTATCAATCAAACTTCGGAAAAAACGTGTTTTTTAGCCCATTTTTTACCTCTGATTTCGAACTTTTACACCCCATAAATAACTCAATATTGCGTTTTTTTAAATGCGGTTTGCTGCGATGTTTAGCCCCTGTGAGGCACTTTATTAATGCTGTGTTCGATTTGCACTGACTCATAAGCGGAAAAATTTGGCAGAGAAATCTTAGTTAAAATCCGTTTTTTTACACCATCCACTAGAGTGTAAACTTTAAACCCCAGGATCTAACTCACCATAGAGCATAGAAGACTTTGCTTATATGCAGAATGTAGCTCTTGATCCGCTCTACATTTCTGTCAGAAAACATTTTAAAAACCTCATAACCGGAGTTAGTATCGGACATAGGAAGGTTGAAAACTCGACCAAAAAGTGCTTTTTCACCCCCAGATTTTCGCACTCTTTACACTGCCGTTCGATAAATAATGCGAATTTCAAAAAACAAAAAAAGTGTCATCTGTAGAATTCATCCCTCTATTATCCTATTCTGTTCAATCCTTCGAGTCATCAATACTCAGTTGTCCACATGCCGCAGTAAAAAGGTCCCAAAATTTGTCCTATGTTATAACGTTACACAAAAACTTTACACCTTCTTTACACAGTCAATTTTGAGTTTCAAGAAAACAAAAAAACACGGGCAGCGAATTTTTTATTATCTTTCTTTTAAAAAAACCGCACCTTCCAGAAGTGTCCCGTTATAGCTGTAGGGGGTGCCCAGGTGTTGGGGGTACCCAAGTATATATAGGTACGCGCTAACGCGCTACCTATGATAGGTAGCGCGTTAGCGCGTACCATAATATACTTGGGTACCCCTAACACCTGTGCACCCCCTACAGCTATAACGGGACACTTCTGGAAGGTGCGGTTTTTTTTAAAAGAAAGATAATAAAAAATTTGCTGCCCGTGTTTTTTTGTTTTTCTTGAAACTCAAAACTGACTGTGTAAAGAAGGTGTAAAGTTTTTGTGTAACGTTATAACATAGGACAAATTTTGGGACATTTATAATGCGGCATGTGGACAACTGAATATTGATGACTCGAAGAATTGAACAGCATAGGATAATAGAGGGATGAATTCTACAGATGGCACTTTTTTGTTTTTTGAAATTCGCATTAGTTATCGAATGGCAGTGTAAAGAGTGCGAAAATCTGGGGGTGAAAAAGCACTTTTTGGTCGAGTTTTCAACCTGCTTATGTCTGATACTAACTCCGGTTATGAGTTTTTTGAAATGTTTTCTGACAGAAATGTAGAGCGGATCAAGGGCTACATTCTGCATATAAGCAAAGTCTTCTACGCTCTATGGTGAGTTAGATCCTGGGGTTTAAAGTTTACACTCTAGTGGATGGTGTAAAAAACTGATTTTAAGTAAGATTTCTCTGCCAAATTTTTTCGCTTATGAGTCAGGGTAAATTGAATACAGCAGTAATAAAGTGCCTCTCAGGGGCTACACATCGCAGCAAACTGCATTTAAAAAAACGCAATATTGAGTTATTTATGGGGGTGTAAAGTTCGAAATCAGAGGTAAAAAATGGGCGAAAAAACACGTTTTTTCCGAATTTTGATTAATAAATCATACCAAATAATTTTTGCAAGAGAATTTTGGCACACAGGAATGTACTACGATTTAAAAGCTACAAATTGTACCAAACCGAATTTCTTTAAACTCAATGGGGAGTTCGGTACGGAATTTTAAAGTTTACAGTGTTCTAAATGATGGAAAATACGTTTTTGTTGCGTTTTTTGTTCGCCACTTTCTCCGTCCAGAAGTCGGGATAAGTCCAATAGAATAAAAATAAAGTGCTTTATATCGGGTGCATGTCAAAGCAAATTGTCTATACATTAATATTTAGCGAGTGTAAAGTCAAAAATTTGGTGTTTAAAATGCGTTTCTGTCTTGTTTTTTCTGCCTGCTTCTCCGGTTATGAGTCAGGGACACGATTATCAAGTCTAGAAATGGACCAGGAACCAAATTTGATATGCCAGTCTGGCGCATATGTTTACACTCTACAGTGTTGTAAAGTGGTTTACACCTATTGTTAGTTTGCCCATAGAACATTATGGAGACTTAATTTTTTCATAAATATTAATCGTAATATCGGAACAATATCAAAATTACGAATCTGACCAAAATCTTCTTTACACTAGGTGTTTACATGAAGTTTACACTACATATGTATTTATCTTCGTTTTTGAGCATTCCAGAAACCTAATTTTTTCCTGGAGTCTAGAAATTTTCAAAGAATCAAATGTGAGACGTCACGTAGGCGCGTTTGTTAACATCCAACAGTGATGTAAAGTAGTTTACACTCATTGTTTATTTGTCCTCAGACCATTGTAGACATGCAATTTTTTCATAAATGTTGATAATAATATCCGAGTAATATCAGATTTACAAATCGGAATAAAATCCTCTTTACATTAGGCGGTTGTGTAAAGTTTACACTGCTAATTAATCTTCGTTCTAGAGCTTTGCGAATACCTGCAATTTTTTGCCGAAATCTGAAAATTTACATGGAATCAAATAAGGGACGTCAGCTGGGCGTGTTTGTTTACACTCAACAGTGATGTAAAGTGGTTATATCTTCGTTCTAGAGCTTTGCAAAAACCTAAATTTTTTGCCGAAATCTGAAAATTTACATGGAATCAAATAAGGGACGTCAGCTAGGCGCGTTTGTTTACACTCAACAGTGATGTAAAGTGGTTTACATCTGTGTCTATTTGTCATTAAACCGTTATGGAGACGTAATTTTTTCATGAATGTTGATCGTAATATCCGAGTAATATCGAATTTACAAATCAGACTAAAATCTTCTTTACACTCATTGCTAGTGTAAAGTTTACACTATATAATAAGCTTCATTCTAGAGCCTCACGGTAACTTATTTTTTCTCTAAAGTCGTAAAATATATATGGAAACAGATGTGATACGTCTGCTAGGGGCGCATGAAGAGTAGTGTAAAGTGATTAACACCTAATGTTAATTTGTTCTTAGAACATTATAGAGGTTTCATTTCTTAATAAATGCTGATCGTTATATCAGAGCAATATCGAAATTATTAATCCCACTATAATTCTTTACACTCTTGTATAAAGTTTAAAATGTAAATTAAGTTGAGCTCTAGAAAGTTTTGGAAGCATATTTCTTTACAGGATGTTCTACGTAACATAAGAATTACTAATCAGAATGTTTGTTTCTTCTACAACTAGTAGCTTTGTAAAGTTTAAACCATTCAATTATTAGAAGAACCGCACAGTAAATGAAATCTAGTATTGTATTTCCAAATCTTGCTAATTAAAAGTGGGGTACTAGCAAAGAAAAATGCTCCGATGGAACAAAAAAGGGGAATATACTTGGGATTGTGAATTATCGAGGATGTAAAAGGAGGGGACTAGGAAAAATCTCCCTATGTTATATGCCAAGAATCGCAAAATATGTAAAAAATCAGACTTTCTCTAAACAATGCAAAAAATCGAAGTATATTCTGCGGCCTTTGAAAAATGTAAAAGTTTAGTAAACAATTGCTGTAGACATGTGTAAAAGAGTATCTACATAAGGTCTGTTGCACGTCAGCTTCCGTGTTTCCTACTGCTTTGAACCAACAATATCATCGATTGTCTTGAATGCATCGATATGTACTATTTCATTCAATTCGCTTAGCTACTGCATTGCTAATTCGCTGCTTTTTTCAATCAATTTTTTGGGAATTTGAATATTGCTTGCACTTTGACACTTAGAATGGCTGTATCTGCTAAGTGACATGCTTAGTAATAATGAAATACGAACAACTTAATTATGATTTGTTAACAGCATTTCACTTTCAGTCACATTATTAAGCAACTCAAAGTTGAATGAAGTCTGCAAAAAGTTGCATTACTTAATATGCTTTTAAGATATTATGTCAATCAGAAAAAATTATTTTAAAATAATACGTTTTTTCAGAGACCGCAGAATATACTTCGATTTTTTGCATTGTTTAGAGAAAGTCTGATTTTTTTACATATTTTGCGATTCTTGGCATATAACATAGGGAGATTTTTCCTAGTCCCCTCCTTTTACATCCTCGATAATTCACAATCCCAAGTATATTCCCCTTTTTTGTTCCATCGGAGCATTTTTCTTTGCTAGTTATATTCTAATTGCTTTGTGTGTGTGTGTGTGTGTGTGTGTGTGTGTGTGTGTGTGTGTGTGTGATGTGCGGCGCTTTAATTGCAAGTACGGCCGCGTATCCATAAGTTACCAAAAAATACGTTTTGTCGTCACAAACGAAACTATAACCGTTAAGACAAAAATTGTACATCTCTAATGTCATGTCTACAAGAGTACGAGGAAGAAAATAATCGCAAAGAAAATTCAATAAGAAAACATCTTATATAACATAAAAAAAGAAACGCAATAACGGATAAACGCACAAAACTCGCGAAGTGGCAAGGCAAAGCCCAGAGATCTGAAAAAACAATGTGGGTAAACGGACAGAATACTAACGCATTAGCAGCACACGAGACTTGAAAAAGAGAATTTTAGAGTCAAAAGGACATCAGAATGTTTCAACGTTTATTAAAAACCGAGAGATATAGAAATATATGAGAGCTGCTTTGCACTTTTATCTATGTACATTTCTTTTGCTAGATCTGATTTCCAACGGCCAAAACGTTTGATGTCTTAATGCTTAACGCCTTTGGAGGCCGCGATGTAGCTGCGCCAGACCGTAGGCTGTGAGTTACGAAAAACTGAGAGTCTAAACCGATGGATTTGAAAACGGATTAAATGGTTCCTCTAGCCCTTGTACACTATGACATGGGTTTTTCTTTTGAACGTTTTCCGCTGTGAAGATAAAGACCGAAAAATAAATTCGTTAGAGTTTAGTCGTATATTAGATAGCCGAAAATAATCTATAAGGCCTTTAAATGGGCAAGTCGCGGTTCCCGTGGCTGCTACTTTTATGAAACAACCTTGCCTGTAAACGGCTGTCTTTGGCGCCGTAAGGTCAATGTCCAAGTGAGAATCTCGGAATTTTACGTCACATGCTCTTAAGCTGAGACTTTCTGAAATTCTCATGCAACCCGTAAAGATCATTAAAATCAGGGCTAAAGTTTGACTGAGCCAAGGTCGTTATTGTGGCTAAGAATGTCTACAATTTTCCAGATGTGTTCTGATGAAATGGGATGTGTACTGTTCTGGAACTGTCGAACAGTCCGTCGGGATGCTTCGATTACTGCCATACACAGAGAGTCATTTTAAAGATAAGTTTCTCCGCCAAACTTTATGAAACCATGCTACGGCGTAAAATATTTGTGAAATGCTTGATGACGACAATTTTTTGTCTACAAGCTGTGCCAAAAAAGGCGATTAATTATAATTTATCAATGAGGATTAATTAATTCTATTTAATTTTATATTCTGTGTCAAAAAATCAAGGGCTTACTAAAGTTTCAAAATTCTTGCGACTTTCTTTCAGTATGGTGATTCAAAAGTACATATTGTAACTTCTGAGGGCTTTGCCCGCTTTCAAGTTGTTGGAGTATCTTAGCGCGCGCAAATGAGTTGGCTGATTAAGTACTTGAAGTATGTACGGATAGCTAAACCGACAGCACGCCGTCGGGACAGATACCCTACACACAACAACTACGAAAGCAACAAACCCCAATGAAGTACCTTCGGGGCTTACCTAAGTACCTATGCTACAATTAGCGCTGGTTAGGAAGCTGCGGTAAATCACCTGCACTCTTCCACCCGTCCCTTAAAACGTACTACCTAAAATCTTCATGGACGTTACAGGTCCGGTACCTATGGAGATTATGGGAAGGGAAATCCGACCGCGGTTCCTAACACAGGAGTAATTAGATAACCCCGGTATTCGCCCTAGGTCCTTGGACCTTTTTAGACCAAAGAATAATTTTCGCGAAAAGAATTGAAAACGTTTCGCGCCAGATTACCTATGGCGAAACTACTTACGAATTTTGGTTCCAATAGCACTCTGTACCTAAATCACAACAACAAAGAGCTCTTATCCGGGCTGTCATCCACTATAAAAATTATGTAATAATT
>JAVLUZ010000729.1:800855-859493 GCA_036768485.1 Mermis nigrescens
AATTACTGGCCACTTTCTTCCGCTTCATCGGATGCTATGAACTGCATATATACGCCTTTACAATGTGGCCATCTTAATACATATGCGAACCTGCTACATGAATACGTCTAAAACCTGAAATGTACGCACAAACAACGTTGCCAATCGTGAGTTTTTTCTCAAGGCGTGAGTTTTTTAGTTTTGCGTTTTTTTAAATTGTGTGAAATGTTTTTCTGAATTTGGGATTTTTCACTGAATGTGAGTTTTGTTTTATGCAATTATAGATGCTTTTGACCAAAAAGACCTGAAAACGACAAAAAATGCATGTTTTTTACATAAATCGAGGACTTGATAGTTTGAGTTCAATGCCGAGTTAGGTTGCGTAACATTTGTTTGCATTGCTTGTGGTCGCCTGCCTTGGTGTGGGTAAAATCCAGAACCAGAACTCAGGACAAATGGGTAAGATCCGGATAATCAATCAGGACAATGGAAAGATTAGGACAATGTATAAGATATGTAGGGTCGGACTGGCTGGGACTCAGACAAGATTGGGTAAAATCCAGACGTCAATCAGGACAATGTATTAGATATGTAGGGTCGGACTGGCCGGTAGGGGACTAATTGGGTAAAATCCGGACAATCAATCAGGACAATGACAAAATCAATACAATGGGAGTAAGTTAGTTACGGAACTAGGCGAATATGCCCAGGGGGCTGATGAGGGTTCACAAGCGCCAACAAGGTCCATGAGCGCCACTGGAGGTTCACGAGTGCCACCAGGGTTCACAAGCGCCACTGAAGTTCACAAGCGCCACTAAGGTCCATGAGCGTCACTGAGGTTTAAAAGCTCCACCGGGTTCACAAGCGCCACTGGGGCCCGCCGGGGTTCACAAGCGCCACTGAGGTTCACAAGCGCTTAGTTCTGGAGCTACCCCCTCCCGTTGTATTGATTTTGTCATTGTCCTGATTGATTGTCCGGATTGAACCCAATTTGTCCCGTACCGGCCAGTACGACCCTACATATCTAATACATTGTCCTGATTGATTGTCTGGATTTTACCCAATTTGTCCGATCCCGGACAGTCGGACCCTACATATCTTTTACATTGTCCTGATCCTTCCATTGTCCTGATTGATTGTCCAGATTTTACCCATTTGTCCTGAGTCTGGTTCTGGTGTTGGTTCTGGATTTTAACTCATTTGTCCTGAGTCTGGTTCTGGTGTTGGTTCCGGATTTTACCCATTTGTCCTGAGTCTGGTTCCGGTCCTGGTTCTGGATTTTACCTTTCCCCTGCCTGCCTACCTAAGTCTAGATTTCAAATTACAAATTACAAATTACAAATTTTATTCGCTGATCCGACAACAAAGCAAGTAACATTAATACATTGATAAGTAACGAGAAAAAAATGAAATATAAACATACACAGAGAGACAAGTCAATAAAATACATAGTCGAGGAAAGCGGGATCACGTGAAGGCAGTACATAAACTGCGCTTATTTACGCCCCTGAATTGAATGATTAAGATCAACTCGTTTCAATCTATTAAGGAAAACATGTCTGTTTGGAGCATTTATAACTTCCTCAGGTAGAGAATTCCAAACAGAGATTACTTTCGAGCACAAAATTCAAATTTTCTGCAGTTTTCGTTTGCCCGATCAACAAAAAGCTTGCAAAATTTGCGCTCGATTTGAATTAGTATATATGTATAGCAAATCCTCAAAAGGCAGAAATTCAGAGTCTTACCCCAATCCAAGTTGAACCAATCTCTGATCATATGAAAGACTTTTATCATTTACGAAGAAGTCGTTTTATGAAAACCACGTTGGACAACCTCAACGGAATCTGTGTCGCAATGTAGAAAAGGGTTACAAACATACGTGGGCAGCAAAGAAAATTCTGGGGGTTCCAAAGATTTTTTGAAGGTCAAAAAATGGCTTGAAAAATGGTGGGCATGGCGACAAAAACACACTTGTTCAGGCGTTTCTCATCAAGCACTGTCCATTACGCATCGGCAAACGGCGAAAGGCGGAAAAATCCTCAAAAAACGTGAATTCTGGGGGGTCTTCTGGACTTGGGGACCGGGCCCCCCAGACCCCCCACGCACCATGTGTGCGTTCCAAACAATCGATCCGTAGCCTAAGTACAGGTCTCACAGTAAGTGACAAAGGCTTACAAAGTAAAGATTTATCTTTAGAAGCTAAAGTGCGTGAGATTAAATGGCAACTGACTGCAATCCTTTCTTCACAATATTTTTCGCAACATGATCTAGATGGAAGGTCCGAACTTCAGAAAGACACCTAAATCTTTAACGCAGGTCGTATTGATTGAGGGCAAGATGAAATCACTTGAGTAATAAGAATGCTTTAGGATTTGATTTACCTAAATACAAGAGCACTGCATTTATTAGTTGAACTTGAGATTTAATTTAAAAGTAACTTAATTTAACTTTAATTTAACTTAATTCAATTTAATTTTAATTTAAGCTAACTTAATTTAATAACTTAATTAATTTAACCAAGTAGTAGCACCATTCTTGAATTTAACTTAAGTCTGCTTGAAGAGTCAAAAATTTTGAGGAAAGATTCCAGATTTTCACATCATCAGCAAAAAAAGCTGAATTACTTAGCTGTTGGCTATCACTCCAAATCAATGTAACAAAAACTAAAAAGAGTGATAGGACCTAAAATACTACTCTGTGGAACCCCGCTAATGTAACAGGAAGTAAGTGATTGGGGGAAAAGAATTTCCATTTCTACCTGTTGAGATCTATTACTAAGAGAGTTGCTGAATCCATTTATAACATAGCCTATTAGTGAACCTTAGGGAGCAAAGCTTGACAAGTAGTTTACCGTGTGAAACTGCGTCAAAAGCCTTACAAAAATCTATATATGGAATATCAATATTAGAGCCTCCATCGAAATATTTTGATTACTTATTTCTACAGTCTAATAATTGCAATGCACATGATTTATTTTTTCTAAAGCCAAACTGTCGCTCCACAGACTATTTGTTATTCGAAATGTTTTTGGAATTTTTTGATTTTTGTAGTTTTTTCCAATTTTTTTTAGATTTTTGATCAATTTTTTGTGTGCTGATCACAAATCCAAGATCAGAGCACATCCATTTTGGACGGAGGTTATAGTCTAATAATATTTAATATAATTTATTAGCCAATTACTACCGTGAGAACGCAATAAAAATTACATGAAAAAAGTATTTAATGAAAGATAATGTCGAAAGAACGAAAGAAAGTTTATCAGCATAGCATAGTAATGGCTGAGACGTGCAGGCGGATAGCGCTCACGTACGCTTCTTTAGGAATTCATCTAAACAAAGTTTAGAAATCAAATCCTTAAACCGTTCTAGATCTCACAATCAACAATCCTTTGGGGCAAAGTATTCGAAATTCTAGCCGTCCTCTTTTGCAAAGTCGTTTTTCCTGATTGTTTCTTGATGGATACTATCTAAGCGAAATTTGCGGATATAAGCTTTATATCACTCCACCGACCTGGCACCCCTTTCGGGTGCGGGGTTCGAAAAAAAACTTCAAATGAAAGTAACTGTCGCTTGACTATTCTGAAAGCAAAAGTAAGATCAAAATAAATACGCCGAGTTTTCGAGTCTTCCAAGATTTAACAAACCCAACAGTTCATTGTAAAGGAGGTCACCTTGTCGCCATATGTAATCTTTTTCGTAAATTTGCGCTGAGCTTTTTCAATACTGTTTATATCTTTAATCAAATAAGTGTTCCAAACTTCAGAATTGGTACTCCAAAAATGGGTCTTGTTGACTTTTGAAGCTTTTTACCATTAATTCCAATATTCTTTGAGACAAAGCTTCTCTGGATCAGTTGATGCGACTCGAGAAGCTTTAGACGCAGCGTTTGCATAATGAATGCTGTTAATTTTTCGATTATTTTAATTTCAAAATTTTTTTATTTCTCGAAAATTTTTCAATTTGGTAAAAAATAAGCCTTAGCCAATGTGGGGTTTCTGCAGCTCGCTGCAACCCCATTGGCTCGCTTACTTTTTGTGCCTGATATCAATGTAAAATGGCACAAACTCCGCTTCTCAAGTCTGACGTTCTGTTTGAGAATCGAGACTATTTATAATTCATATGTGGGCTTAGGCTTTGGATATGTGAATTCGCATGTTGGTACCAGGCAAAAAGCAAAACCTGGAGCTAATGGGATTGCAGTGAGCGGAGCAAGCGAACGTAGCTGCAACCACATGTTTAGCTTAGGCGTATTTTTGTCTCGGTACTAATGGATCCGCTTGGCTGCATCCAGTGGCTATTTTTTTGTCCGGTACCAATTACGATCCGTAAGCTGCATCCAGTGGCTATTTAGTCACAGTTCGACCGCAAGAAGCTTTCCCTCAAAAATGATAAAAAGTGAATAGTCAAAAAATTGAAAAGAAAATTAAGATTCGAAATTTCGAAAACTAATGGTTTGTGGTAAAAATGAAAATGTCAAATTCGTGATAAGCGTATTCAAATTGAACATATTTTTCATCAAATTTCGATAAAATTTGAAAAAAATTTTCTCTGTCTACACTAAACTGTGCAAGTGTTCAAAGTTGAGTACATTGTGAAAAAAATTTCTGGAGGGGGTTAAGCTTTTCACGGGAAGGGGGGCGGGATGAAATCTCAGGTCGGGCATGGTCCTGTCTGCAGCACACACATTTTATTTCCTATTCCAGTATTAGCAGATCTGCTGTCTAACGCAAAGAGGGGTGAAAAGCATAGGTGGGCAGCACCGAAATTCTGGGGGGTGGAATGATTTTTCAAAGGTCAAAAAATGGTCTTAAAAGTGATGTCTGCAGCAGAAAAAACAACATATTTTCGACGTTTTCTCATCGAGCACTATCCAATGGCATCAAAAATCGCTTAAAATGCAAAAAACTTTCCCACGCCCCACGTGTGGTGAAAGAGGCATCACTTATCCGCCCTCGGGGGCAGATAATTTTTTAATATCCGCTCCCGGGGGCGAATATTACCATTACAGTATTCGCACAAGGGGGCTAATAAGGGGGATAGGAGGGCACGTGCCCCTCACCCTCGAAATGAAATTTGGAGTGTGACTTTGTCCTTTACTACCATACATAGGCAGCACCAAAATTCTGGGGGGGGGGGGTGAATGTGCAAAGATTTTCCAAAAGGTCAAAAAATTGTCGCTAAACATGGTGGCATGCACATGGAATTGGGCAGCACCAAATTCTGGGGGGTGAAAAAATTTCTTGGGGGGGGGGGGGGGTGAAAAAATTTTCAAAGGTCAAAAAATGGTCTTAAAAAGTGGTTGATGTTGTGCGAAAAAACACCATTTTTCGACATTTCTCATCGAGCTCTATCCAGTGGCATCCAAAAAATTGCTAAAAAAAGCAAAAAAAAAATTTCTGAGTGGGTATTTTTGATTTCTGGGGGTATTTCAACTTCTGGGGTTGCATATTCCCCAAACCCCCCACGCCCATATGCTGCGGTGGCATGGCGAGAAATAAGACCATTTCTCAAAGTTTATCATCGAGCACTATATGGCATCCAAAAAATTGCAGAAAAAAATAAAAAAATAAAAATTGAATTCTGGGGGTGGTATTTGTGGTTTCTGGGGTGTGCATACCCCCAAGCCCCCACGCCCAGGTATGATTGAAGGTATAATACGTGGTGGCTATTTCTTAATAATATTATTACGACATTCGGGCACCCACCGCATAACAACATAGTAAACAGAGTTACACAACGAATACGAGAATAAACTTCGTACTAAATTATGCTACTAAGACGCATTAAAATTTATATTAGAAAAATCGGGATAAGATATATTATGGATTTTAGCGTGGTCCATTTTTGCTCATTCATATTGAGCACGTGATTAGCAAACATTCGGAGAAATCAAAAAGCATTTAGCAAGAGTTGACATTAGATACGATCGGGATTCAGCTTCGATTTTTTTGCGTTCTTTACCGGAAGTCGAATTTTTAGTCTATTCTTTCAGCTTCTATAAGCATACATGAGGTAACATTTTCAGTCCCTGTCCTTTTATTTCCTTAATGATACGTAATTCCAAACATATTTGTCCTTTTTGTATTCTGTCGGAGCATTTTCTTTGCTAGTATCATATGCATTGGTATACTTGTATACTGGTTTGGTTCTTATACTCAATACTAATAATCACTGTTTTTTTTGTACGAGCGCTTCTTGTTTTCTTGTACGTAAGATCTCCGGAAAAGTCTTTGTACGAGCGAAAATTTTTTTGTACATATAATAGATGGGCTTATCTTTTAATAAATGTACACATTTTTACAAACTACTGGTCTGTTATCCGCGACCCGCACACTTCACAAAAGTCTTATTTCGTCCTAAACTCGAAGCTAACTGTAGGGATGCAACGGGTATTGAATTTTACTTTGGTGTATTCGGGTTCGGGTTCGGGTAGTTCATCCAAGTTTATTCGGGTTCGGGCTTGGGTAGTCCACTTCAAGTTATTCGGGTTCGGGTATCAAAAATCAATACCCAATCGGGTTCGGTACATGTATGCCAGATGTTACAATTTTTATTTTTAGATGCCTGGTGCCTGACCATTTAATATGTTTCACTCAAGTTTCCAGCATAACGCGTAGAAAGGGGCATTGGGGGCACATGCCCCCGAGAAAATTTGTCAGAAATTATGTTGATTTTTCTGGCGCAATCTGTCCAGAGCATTGAGTTCCAAAAAGGCACAAACGTCCAAATTTTCCGGCACTTCGCGCCAAGTCATTATTATTTATCGTTGTACAGATCGAATGAGTTTAAAAGCTTGAACCTGCTGAAACAATCCAGCACTTCCGCCATCCGCTTTAGTGATTTAATGCACCATGCGAGTTCATTGAATGAAACTGCGCATGCTTGTTGAGCTTAATAGTGAAAGTTCAGAAAATGCTTGCGCATGCCAATTTTGTCTATTCTCTGCCTTGTTTTTCCTTCCGCCACAAAGGACACATAATTATATTTTAAACGAAAGCGAAAGGCGAAATTTTCTTTGTGTTTTTTGCGCATTTTTCTGTTTTCTGAAGTGAGTTCATGAGAAGGCCACAAATGGGCCTGAAATCGGTAAGAACAAAATTTTCATTGATACATTTTCTATATCTTATTGTATGCAAGCGACCATAGGTGGGCGGCACCAAAGTTGGGGGGGGGGGGGTTGCAAGATTTTTTTTAAAGGTCGAAAAACGGCTCTTAATGGCGAAAAAACTCCATTTTTCAATTTTTTCTCATCAAGCACTATCCATTGGCATCAAAAAATTGCGAAAAAAACAAAAAAAATTTTTCAAAATTGAATTCTGGGGGGTATTTTGGCTTATGAGGGGTATTTTGGTTTCTCGCGGGGTGCATGCCCCCCACTCCCAGGTATGGCAGCGACCCGTTGCTGTGCTGCGTGTAATTGGCAGAGGTCGAAAAACGCATTTTCAGCTCAGAATTTAAGTGCAATTTAGGAGTTCATTTCAACTTGGCGTTTTTGGGCTTAGTTCAGAGCAACGAGATTTTTGCCGATTTTGCGAAAATTTCTACTTTACTGATTAAAAATTAGAGCGCTTTTTTGACGAAATCTCCCGGGTTCTGCCCCGGACCCCTCTGGGGGCGCTTGAGCGGCACCACCCCGAGACCCCCAGCCGTACAATCTCGTTGCACATGTGCAAAGAGATTTTTAGGAAGGACGAGAAAGGTAAAGAGATTAGGAATTTTTTAAAATTTCCGGCGCTTAACGACGGAATTAGTTTATCTGTTGCGTGCGTTTTGGGCGGTATCAACTGAGTTTAAAGCAGCTAAAACATCAAATTTTTCTCGCGCACAGCACAGCTGGTTACTGTTCTTTCTTTTTTGTAAAGCTCCTGTATTGCCTTTACGAGCCTGAATCTCCCAAAATATCTTCATACTAAGTTGTTAATTCGTAGCATTCCTGTTCTGCTATGTCAGACTTAGCTGATGATCGACCGGGGCGACTTTTTTGGCCGGGGCTGGCCGGGGTTAGACAAGGAAAATATTATTGCATGACTTCTATACTTGTGGCGGGCATAGGAAAAGAAATAATGAGCGACTGCTCCATTCAGTAGTAAATGACAAGCGCAAAGTTAGGTGCGCCTTTTCATATCAAGTTTTTTATTACTATTTTTGTCACTAGAAACAAATTTAAGTCCAGTGTTTCATTGTCTGAATCATCAATAAAGTCTATGTCGCTGCTATTAGCACGGTCTCCTCTATATCATTTTGAATCTTCGCTTACATGCTACTGCTGCTGTAGTGATTGGATGCAATGGGTATTGGATGTAATAAATGAGACATCACACACATTCCTATAATAGGGGAGGGAGGTATTACCCCCTCCAGGGTCCAAGACACAGGTCACTGTCAGACGATTTTTGGTGAAAACCTTTTGAATTTTTGGAACTTAATTTTTTTTTAGTATGGCAAAAGTGTACCTAACTGTTAGAATTTCACGAAGTGATACATTATTTAGAATGTGAGCTAGAGTAAATAGAGCAAACTATCACTATAAAACATGCATAAGTAATCGCTAAAAACTTTATGGGGGCCCCTCAGTATACATGTAACGGCTGGAAATCTAGGGTGGGGGTCCCTCGCCATTTTTTTTGAAGGAGGGGGTTAGCGACTAGATCGAAAATGGTAAAAACACATAAAAATAGCCAAAAAAGCGCAAGTTTTCGCCAAAAAATGGGGGAGGGTGGTCAAATACTTTTTCTGACTTTCAAAGGACGTTCGGGGCTTCAAAGCGTGGATGAGGGATGGCCCATACCCCTGTCACGTATATTTCTTGGTCATTTTCAGAGGGAAGGGGGTAAGTGGCTCCATTTTTGTCAGCCGCTTGCCCCCCTTGAAAAATCTTTAGCATGGTAGAATTTGCTATATGGAATTCTGTTACCTTTTTACAACTTTTGTTCGTCAAAAAATCTTTGTACATGTACAAAGACAGTCCTGTAACGTCTTTGGCACATCAGCCAAAATCTTCGCCGAATACAAAAGATGACCGTAGCTTCCAGATGTGATAATTCGGCCTGAATTTAGTTGATTAATTCAGTTCGGCGCGAAGTGCCGAAATTTAGTATGAAGCTTTTGATGGAATTCACACCTAAAACTCGACTGAGAAAGCTAAAACAACTTGTACCAACAAAATCAGAAATATTGCCAAAATTGCCAATAATGCGAATTAAATCTTGTAATAAGAGCAACACTAGCAGCTTAGAATGGAAAAATGGAAAAATGTCAATTATTCAGAAACCCTAAATTAGCCAAATACACTACAATAAAGGTCGAAAAACTATGTTCTACCACACTGAAATCGTTACTGTACCATATTAAAGTATACAAAAATTTATATGTACAAAACGGTGTTTTTTTGTATGTTGCCAAAGATTTTTCCGCGATCGTTCAAAGAACTTTTCAGGACTATCTTTTGCACATGTACAAAGATTTTGAGGAAGATATAAAACTCCGATATGAAAAATTGTCTGTACTATATATCTTTAAAATGGCAAAATTTGTGTTTAGAGATGGAAAAATGTCAAAATTTTTAGGCGCTTCGCTTGCCGTTTTGAGGAGCAATTTCAGTAATTTTTGGCGTTAGAAACCCAGAAATTAGCTAAAATATACAATCAAAAGTCAAAAGGAACCCGTTTTACCATACTAAAATCGCTTCTTTGTATTATATTATACTAACCAAAATTTGTGTGTACAAAATGTGCAAAGACTTTTGGGGACCATGTTTGCACACACAAACGGACCGTGTACAAAAAAACACTGTGTTACAAAATGTACAAAGACTTTTGGGTACCATCTTTGAATTCACGTGTGCACACAAAGGAATTTACATTGTACAAAAAAACACTGTCACATACTGATAGTTTTGCGAAAATGTGTATGTTTAAAAATATATTTATATAATATAGCTACAAAAATTTGTTAGCTCATACAAAGACCTTTTTCGGAGATCTTTGCTTTACAAGCACAAGAAGCTCGTACAACAAAATAGAGTCGGCTAATAATAGTCCACCACTTAATTTTCTGGTGCTCCAATTTGGGGACTTCACCCTTTCCCCTCAACTCTTGTTAAACCCTTAGGAAACTATTTGGAGTACATATTTAGTTTATCGGATCGGACGCAAATTCTGCAGCGTAGTTTACATTCGCCTATAATTAACCTCCGTCCTAATAGCTATTACACAAGAAACGCGTTTTGAAGCACGCGATTCCCATTCAATTAAATGTAAAAGTGTTTTTTGTAAAAATAGTTTGTTGAAAACGTACAATTTCCAACTAGAAATAGAAGGTATTAGTCAACTCTAAATCTTTTAGCCATAGCTATGAATGAATGAGTTAAAAGTAGCAATGGGGCTTAAATAAGTTAAGTGGAGGAATCGAAAAACACGCAGATTTTCCTGAACATTATTTCAGTAAAAGCTCATTTGAGCACAGAAACAAAGTTATAACAAGGAACTATAGTGAAGTATACATATATTCTAATCGGTACAGTTCTCAAAATTAACACTGTGCTCGTTAGCTGATTAATAAGCTGCCGAGTATCACGAGCCTGTACAAAATGCGAATTAAACTAAATTTTTCCCCTTGGCCCCGGCCATTTTTTGACCTTGCCCCGGCCGGGGCCGGGATTGCCTAAAGAAGCGGTTGGATTGCCGGGGGCCGGGGCCTCGGTCGAGTCGCTAGTCAGACTATTAGTATTCACAGAGCTACAACATGTTAAGGGCGGTAAAAAATGACCGAATTTCTCGGTGCTTTGCGCCACTTATGATTTCCGAACTGTTTGTCAACAAAAAAGGCCGTAAATTCTACATGAAAACAATAAAAATTTCGAAAATTTTCGGCGCTTCGCGCCTCTTTTTACACTTTTTGTATTTTTGATCGTCAGAAAACCCATAAATTAGCTAAGCTATAGTACTAAAGGTCCAAAAAACTCAGTTCTGCTGCTCCCATATATAACGTTGCTGGCATTCAATGCAAAAGTAGTCTTAAAAAAATTTTTGTGTATGCCCCCCAAGGCCAAAAATCCGGCTATGCCTCTGGTTTCCAGTGATTTTCCTCCTCCTCTCAGTGTGCAAAGCTAATGTAAATGAGAGGTAGCGCTTTGTGCATTGTGTCTGATATTCACCTACAAATAACATTAACAACTATTGCTGAGATTGTCGTCTATGATTGTATTTATTCGTGAAGTTAATTTTGATAGAAACAAAGTTTAATTACGAATTAGAGTGCTTTTTTACGATATACAGTATACACCTGATACATACGATATCATTTGGCAATCGTTTTGTGAAATAAAAAAGATTAAAAAATTCACGTGAATCCGATTGAAATATACCACTTAATTACATAGCCATTTTATGTGTACTTGACAACCGCATGAAATTCAGCGTTTTAGGGTCGAGCAAAATGAAAACGGCGCAAAAAAAGCCGAAAATTCACTGAATCTTCGACATACAAACGTGGGATTTTAGGGCTTAAAAATACTCCGAATAAATCCGAATAAAATCCATAAACATTCGGGTTTGGGTTCGGGTTCGGGTAGTTATAATAATTTTATTCGGGATCGGGTTCGGGTCCTGAATTTTGTTCGGGTACCCGAGTATTCGGGTTCGGGTACCCGTTGCATCCCTAGCTAGTTAGGTGAGAAGCGTCGAAATTTATATGAATTTTTGGTTGAATTTGCATAAAACTCGACTCAGAAAGCTAAAATAACTTGTGTTACACAATCAAAAATAATACAGCGATTGCAATAAGCTGACTGAATCTCGTAATAGACACCAATTCGCTTGTGCAAGTTCAATGCCAACAGAGAAGACAAAAAAGTCAATTTTATCTTCAAATGGCAGAAAACAGTGCGAAGTTGTTAAATAGATTTATTATTTTCTGCATAAAATCTCCATAAAAAAGTAGAGATAAATGTAAAAGATGGTTAAGTCTGTACAAAGATGCTTAAAATTACACAAAGATAGACTTTGGAGTGTTTAATGCCCGCGCTTGGCTAAATTGATTGTAATTATGATATTTGGCGTAATGCAGAAAATGTTTTGAAAGCTAAAAATACTCATAAAAGCGTTAAACTCACAAATTGCTTTACCCAGAAAGTCTTTTGTACAAAAATGGCTCCAAAAATCTTTGTACGAGCCTCAAAAGCTTTGTCTCCTACAAAAATAACAGTGCTCACTCAAGCCGATGTATGATCTATACCATACATGGGCAGCAGCCAAATTCTAGAGGAGGCTGGGCATGGTTCTTCTGTGTTCGGCAAAGATTTTCCCGATGTGCAAAGACTTCGGCACCGTCCTTGTAGATGTACAGAGATTTTTGGGAAGAGAATATGTACTGTGAAAAGGTCTGAAATTCACAAAAATTTTCGGTGTTTTGCGCGCGAAATGAATAATTGTCTGTCCTGTATATTTTTGTAATGGCAAAATTCGCATTTAGAATAGGTAAAATGTCATGTTTTTAGCGCTTTGCGTCGAGAACAAATTAGTTAAAATCAGTTTAAAAAATTAGAAATTAACTAAATTTACTATCAAAAATCTAAAAACCCTGTTTTACCGCACTAAAATTGTTTCTGTACCATATTGAAACACCCAAATATTTGCATTTAGAAAATGTACAAAGACTTGGTAGCACTACCCAGCAGGGACCTTGTGCAAACAACACTGGGCCTGGGTGGTGTAAATCAAACCGGCAAAAATCTCGAAAGCATGCCAAAAATTCAATTCTGGGGAGTTTATCGATTTTGGGGGTCTACCGAGATTCTGAGATTGTAAATCCCCATCCCTTGTGTGGTCTGAACTCATTTCCACGTCCGCGTAGGTATAGAATTTGGACTCCAAGAATGGAAAATTTAATATTTTGGCCCATAAAAGGTTACTAGCTGACCCCACCCAGACCAGCCATGCTGTGCTCTGCTGTGCTCAGAATTCAAACAAAACTCAGAAGAATATGTACTATATGTGCTCCTTGTTTACTTGTGTCTTTGCTACTCTTATCTTGGCTGCATTTGCTAATTCAAATATTTAGAAGTATTCTAAACGATAAAAATCGATTTACCCATTGTAATCTTTTACTAAGGCTCGATTAGAGAAAAAAGTTTACGACGCTGGCTTATTCATGGAGAGTATTCCCAAGGATCTGCGTGGCTTGCGTGCCTGCTTACTGTGTTCAATGATAAAAAGTTTGGATCAGTTTGAGACCGATGGTTGCGAAAATTGTGAACAATATTTGCAAATGAAACACGATCAAGACAAAGTATATGATTGCACGAGTTCAAATTTCGATGGCTTTATAGCTCTTACGAACCCCAGCGACAGCTGGGTGGCCAAGTGGCAAAAAATAAATCGGAAAGCTCGTGGCGTTTATGCCATTTCAGTCACTGGCAGCCTACCTCCTCATATTGTCAACGAACTGAAAGCGATGGGTGTCAACTACAGACCGAAGATGCGCGATACTGCAGTAAAGTTGTAATCGTGATGATTGATCAATGCGGTTTTTTATGTTTCGTAGATACCGTCGTTATTTTGTACAGCCAAGTTAAAGTATAACTTTATATAAGTAGGAAGTTATAGCACTATAAGCATCATAGATGCTCAGGGAGAGGCGACCAGAGAGGTGAAATCCGGGATTTTAGCGATAGCGCAAACCACTTGAGAAATGTGCTATAGTCTGTTTCGCAAAACGTAAATAAAACTTGGTTCACAATGTTTGGCCTAATGTAAATCGATTACAAAAGCGATTTAAACTAAAGCAACAATTACGAGACTGTTAAGTAGATAGAAAGATAAAAAGATAAAATTAAATTAATAAAATTAAATAGATAAAATTATACTTAAGTAGATAGAAACCGTTTCGTAGCTTTCGGCGAAGGCGCTAAAAAGTTGATTTCCATGCACGAAGGTTTGGTTAAAGTAGACTATAATTTGGGCCACATTCACCCGACGGTATGGTACCTATAGTCTAGTTTCACATAACTTCGTGTATAAATTTTAAAATTTTCCTGACGACAGTAAGCACGACGAACGATGATTAAATCAATCAATGCTATAATCGCAACGTCTGTCAGCTTATTATCGGAGACAGTTTTAAAATTTATGACCGAACTTGTCTGGAACAGACTATAACTTTTGGACTCTTCAGCGGGGTAATAACCACACGTGGGTTTGGGACATGATACATCCCCAGAAATTCGAATACCCCGGAATTCCATTTGTGAAATTTTTTAATGCCAATGGTCAGTCAGTACATTATGTTTTCCCATACCACAATTTTCTGACCTTTGGAAAACCTTGTCATACCCCTCAGAATTTAGGTGATGCCCACCATACGTGGGCAGCAAGAAAATTCTGGGGGGCGGGTCAAGATTTTTGAAGGTCAAAAAATGGCTTTAAAAATAGTGGGTATGGCGATAAAAACACCATTTTTCGACGTTTCTCATCAACCACTATCCATTGCCATCAAAAAAAAATTGCGAAAAAAAACGAAAAAAAATTTTCAAAAAATTGAATTCTGGGGGGTTTTTTGGTTTCTGGGGGGGGGTGTGATGCCCACCTATGTAAAATACCTTTGTCTTTCTGTGTAGGTATGTTCATATTTCATCTTTCTTTTTTCTCGTTACTTCTCAATGTGTTGTTATACTTGGTTTGCTGTCGGATCAGCGAATAAAATTTGTAATTTGTAATTACGTACATATAGTCTGTTTCACATACGTTTGGGCATAAACTTAAAAAACTGTCGTAATATATTACGACAGTTTTTTAAGTAAAGCAGACAGATGGCGATTGCATCATTGATTTGATATATAATTATCGTTGTCCGTCGGCTTTGGAAAAATTCTTAAGATCTATGCCCGATGTGAAACAGACTATACCTATGTAACTTATTCATGTAGGTACATACCTATGTGTGTGTGTACACGCGGGAAGGTGAGGGAGGGCGTACATGGGTAGTGACCATAGTGGGCAGCACCAAAATTCTGGGGGGGGGTGGAAAAATTTTCAAAGGTCAAAAAATAATCTTAAAAGTGGTCGTATAGCGAAAAGAACACCATTTTTCAACGTTTCTCATCGAGCACTATCCAATGGCATCAAAAAATCGCTGAAAAGGCAAAGAAAATTCAAAATTTGAATTCTGGGGGTAGTGACCAAATTATGCGGGTATCAATGAGGAACCTAAGAAGGTAGATACACTAAAAAAATCGCAAATATACCAAAATTCAACTTTGAGGTCCACCGTAGTTTTCTGGGGGTATCTCGGGATCTCTATGCATAGTAGTCAAAAATACTTGAAAGGTGAAGGTCCATAAAACTCGAATACCATTGTGATAACCACACGATCGTTAGAGTCTGGAACATTTGTTCTGGGAGGGTTGACTCCCGAAAAGCGGCCCACCACAATTGTCGACTTTGTAGAAACATTGTGCCTGTTTATTTTCGGCTCAAAATCCACAAGTTTGAGCCGTATACTCTGATTATATTTAACGTTAAGTTTACCGAGCTCTAGTTGCCTGTTGTTTGCACTTTACTGTATGGTCATAAATTCTCATGTGGCAAGCTTCTCAGTACCACTTCAATGATTTTATAACATACGCGTCACACCTGGGCGTGGGGGGTTTGGGGGGTATGCACCCCCCCCAGAAACCAAAATACCCCCCCCCCCACAGAATTCAATTTTTGAAAATTTTTTTGTTTTTTCCGCAATTTTTTGATGCCAATGGATAGTGCTTGATGAGAAACGTCGAAAAATGGTGTTTTTATTGCCCTACCACCATTTTTTAAGGCCATTTTTTGACTTTCAAAAAATCTTGCACTCCCAGAATTTTTTTGCTGCCCACGTATGATACGCGTGTTGCAGACCGTATGACTTACACATTTTTGAATGTTGTTTTTTTAATTGGACTTCAGTTTTGTGCAAACTTAATGACATTCGTGAAATTCTCATGCGCTTGGCTACCAGATTTTGTATTCATTCTTATCGCCCCACTAGATTTTCGATCTAGACCTAAGTCTAGGGGCGTGAACCCTTGGTAACAGGAGGGTTAATGCAGTTTTTAACGTGTTTCCAGCGCTCGTAGGCCCAAAAAAGCATTGCCTTAAGTACATTGGGCCTGACCCTGGCAGAATTCCACACTGTACACACCGCTGCATGACCGATCGAATGTTTCCCTCACATAAATGAACAAAAACTAGAAAAATTTCTGTCAGGTCATTTTGGCGAAAAAAGCTGAACTGTTCGCCACCCCAGATGTGCATGTTATCTGTTTGAAGCATCCCGTGCTTCAGAATTAAGGCCCTGGTATTTTTTGACAATTCTACCTCACCAAACTCGCCCGATATTTTAGCTGATGGTACAAACCTACTCATTTTAAAGCGATTGTAGGCCTAAATAAAAGATTCATCTTTCACATATCATTTTATTGCAGTAATTCGCATTATATCGATAAGTTCAACAAAATACGCCCTAAGCCAATCATTGATCGCCCTGAGCAGTGAACCACGGCCAACGCATGGACCTATAATCACAAAAATTGGTTTAGCTTTAAGCATTAGATTGGGAATGTTTGACTGTTGTTTAGCTTTCAACGAGTTAAAACCACCCATGGGCGTGGGGGGAGGGTTTGGGGGGTATGCATCCACTCAGAAGCTGAAATACACCCCCCAGAATTCAAATTTTGAATTTTTTTTGCTTTTTTAGCGATTTTTTGATGCCATTGGAGAGTGCTCGATGAGAAACGTCGAAAAATGGTGTTTTTCCGCCATACGACCACTTTTAAGACCATTTTTTGACCATTGGAAATTTTTTAACCCCCCAGAATTTTGGCGCTGCCCACCTATGGTCAAAACTCAAAACGAGTGTACCGAAATAAATTAAAATACTGCACACTAGCATGTAGCAGCATTTACCGAAATTTCGTCCATTATTAGCACCATTCCTATCCCTGACGCACATGAGTAAATGCGTCAAGGTACACACGATGCTTTTGCAGCATATAAACAGGAAACAACCAGAATTTAAAGCTGCTCAGCTATAAACTTTACACAATAGATGCTTACTTTTAAAAATATCCAAAGAATAAGGCGACGTTGCCCATGATAATCTAAAGAGTAAAAGCATCATCCAGCATGTTGAAAAGAATGATATGTAATTATAAAGTATAAGGAAGAACGACTCATAGTAAAAAACTCAAATCATTCAGATCATCTGAAACACAGACAAAAATATAATCATCGCAAGATAAAAAGACCGACGATGTACCAATGTGAATTTCGACTCGGAAATCACCTTAACTTACTGTAGTAGTCACTTATGCTTCCGGGGTATACAATGTGCCCATAAGTTCAAGCGATACAAGGATATAAACCTTATATAAAGCTAATTTTGGTGAGTATGAATAACCCGGTGTGAGGGAATCGAGGACATGTAAATCCATCTTCATATTTGATGGTTTGACAAATTTATGTGCACAAAACGACGAGAAACCTGCGATTTACAAAAAATTTAATGAGAATTCTGACAAAAAGGAATATAAGTCAAATTAGGCTATACGGTAGAACCACCCAACTTAAACCAACTTTAAAATTTAACTCGCATAACGCCTACTGAAATGTATCTAGAATGTAAAAATCTGTGACAGACTCATAGACTTTGTGTCCACTGCATGCTCTGAAAGTTGCTGCGATGCACTCATTCAATTCAAAGATTTTTTTAAAGGTGGGTTGCCAAAGTTAGGTGCGTTTCGTTTCACTCTGAGCCAGCACACAGAAAGCTGCGCAAAATTGTATTTCAGCCAATAAGATTGGTACTAAATGCGTTTTAAAAAAATTTGGCTGCCCAAGGACGAAGCACTTATCAATTGCGACAAAATACAAATGGAATAATAAAAACGATGACAATGGTAACGGAGAACGAGGCAGAAAAACGTGGAATGGAATTATCGAGATTGCAAATGGCTAAATCAAGCGTATCTTCTGAATAAGCTATATGTAATTATACCTTTGAGACATTATTTATAAAAAATGTTTTAGAATATGTTAGACGCAATAGAATCACAATTGTGAAGGTGGTCAAAGTTAAGCGAGTTTTGACGTTTTAGGTATCTTACTTTGGCCACCGGCTATTTCCAGCCACTAGAAAATGTACACGAAAAAATGCTACACATGGAAGAAAGCTCCTTCTTTCTGTACAAAATGCAAAAAATATACTAAGAGAGAAAAAGTGAGGATTCCAGAGAAAGTTTGAAATCTATGAAAAAGCAACAAAAAAGTATGCCAAGGGGTGGGAGGAAAATTGTCCCCAAAATACGGCCCTGATGACAATCGCAGGTACCCACTTACCAATACTAGAAACTGCATCCGATAGACATGCTGCACTAACCAATCTAAACGAAAAGCACGAAACATATACTCAAAACAGTAGCAACGAACAAAATTATATGTTTTTAAATCGACTCAGATAGGGGCGAAAAATCGTCATCAAGAAGCAGAGACTGCAAATCATCATGTATAAAATTTTTACAAAATAAACTATTCACAGAGCAAGTCAACACAAATTCGTTTTACATTAAAAGAAGTAAAGCAAATCACTTTGAGGAATTTTCAGCAAGTTTTATTAAGCGCTCGAAAAATGACAAAACCTCACCTTTGATTGCCGATTGTTACATTAAGACGATATTCGAACAATGCGAACAATAACCTAGAATGAAGGAGTATGAAAGTAAGTTCGGTAGGTCTAAGATGTGTGCACCAAAACATATGCAATATCTCAGATCGTTGAGTAACGTCAGCTAGTCAGAAACACGGACCAACGAATGGGTATCATCACAATACTAATGTCCACAAATTAGTTATAAATTATAAAACGTTATGATAAACGCAATCAAGTTACAAAGGACTGTTCAGCATAAATTCTACTATTTACTAAGAGAGGATCCAAGAACGCAACAAACACCTAACATATAATCCGCCTGCAGCCATATCGACTTAATGCATATCCACCATACACATGAAACAGGGGATCCCCCACCCAAAATTGGTCGTTCCCAGAGCCGGAAAATTTTTAATCCCCGATTTTTGGAAAAATTCACGATCCTTGACCGTTCTTGATCAAAAGATGACTGTCATTTATCCCCCTAAAATGACCGAGAACCCTACCCAAAATTTAAACAGTCAAAAATGTGTCTATAAAAAGTCGCCTTCTCATGTGCAAAATAGAATTTTTCGCGAGCAACAGTGACCAGTTATCCAAAACGAGCTCTATTCTCTTTTACACATTACAAAATCGGTACTCGATGAGAAACGTTGATAAAAATGGTGTTTTTCTGTCGCACCGCCCTTAAGGACCAGTTTTTGACCTTTGAAAAATCTTGCACCTCCCCCAGAATTT
The DNA here is from genome assembly GCA_036768485.1 of Mermis nigrescens. Lineage (NCBI taxonomy): Eukaryota > Metazoa > Nematoda > Enoplea > Mermithida > Mermithidae > Mermis > Mermis nigrescens. The sequence continues at coordinate 820,247 of JAVLUZ010000729.1, forward strand.
TGGCGCTGCCCATCTATAGTCCGATGGTTGCTAATCACAAAGAAGTCGAATAATTATGTTGAAAATTGACGAAGGAATAACAAAGCCTTCAAGAATTACTTTAACAAATATGTAACTTGTATATTTTAGGATATCAGACAATAATATTGCTGAAGTTGTGAGCGTTTTAAACTTTGGAATGGGCGCATTATACACAAAAAATACATATTCGTAATGCCAAAATTATTCATAAAAATTCAACTATAAAAATAGAAGTTCCACTTGAGATAGTTCATTAAGGATTTCACTTCAATTTAGATAATGCGTTCTTAATCGATTTCACATGACGAAACGACATCTCTAAAAGTGTTATTCCGCAGCCCTAGCGATAATAAAACTTATAAAAATAAGAGATCAGTGAAAATTTTGATATTCTTGCTGATTTAAAATCAACTTTTGCAGTCTTTTTGAGTACAAACAGTGCAAAATATGCAATATATTACAAACATCCGGTGAGAAGCACCAGAAAATTTTTGACATGTTCATCTCGTAAGCTCAACTTTGAGGCTCGCCACTAAATTTTGGATGGAAATGAGAGTCAATGTACTAATACATATTACCATCATTTTGTTTGAAAACTTGAAACTTTGAGAATGAAAGAAAACTACGGAGGAATAAGACGAGGAGCGGAAGTGCACAGCTAGTTATAAACTGCATGGAATAAAGAATAGATGCTTACCTTTAAAAATATCCTAGCGAATAAAGAGACGTTGCCCATGACAGTCTATAGAGTAGAAGCATCATCAGCATAGCGAATAAAGCGACGTTGCCCATGACAGTCTATAGAGTAGAAGCATCATCAGCATGTTAATAAAAACGATAATTATGAAAGTCTAATGAAGAATCACTCATGTTAAAAAATTCAAATCATTCAGATCATATGAAACACGGATTATAATCATCGCAAGATAGAAGAGACCGACAATGCACCCACGTGAATTTCAGCTTTTTAATAATAATAATGTAGTTTATATGTAATTTAAAATCATAAATGACCTTAACCGAATTAGTTTCAGTCAAAAATGTAGCCTACCGTTTTTCCCGATATACAAAGACGTTTGGGGTCCGTCTTTGTACATGTACATTTTCGGGAAAATAAAAACTGCAAAAAAAGTTTGAAATTCGCAAAAATTTTCGGCACTTCACGCCGAAATGAGTAATTGTGTGTTCTATATATCTTTTATAACGTCTAAATTTGCATTTCAAAAGGGAAAATATTTTTCGGCGCCGTTTTGAGACAATTGTTAGTGATTTTCGCCCTCAGAAACCCAGAAATTAGCTAAAATACACTACCAATGGTCGAACAACTGTTTTTGCCACTCTAAAACCGCTACTGTACCATACTATAGAACCCGAAAATTGGTGTGCAGTGCACAAAATGTACAAAGACTTTTAGAGACCATCTTTGTACATGTACGAACGGACCTTGTGCAAAAAAACACTGCCCACCTCGGAGATTATTTAACAAAGGAAGCAGGTTACTAAAAATCTTCAGAAACAAGACAGTCGACCTTGGGCGTGGAAATCCTCCTACATATTTGATATTTTGACAAATTTATGTGCATCGAACGACGAGAAACCTGTGATTTCGATGGCCACATTTAAAATTGAAACTTGCATAACTTCTACTGGAATGTATCTAGAATGAAAAATCTGTGACAGACTAATGAACTGTGTACACGACATTGTGATGCACTCATTCAGAGATTTTTCTGAAAAGGGGAAGGGTGGCCGAAGTAAGGCGCGTTTCATTTTACCCTGGCCAGCACACAGAAAGCTGCGCAAATATTGTATTACAGTCAATATTTTACGTCTGTAGTGTAAGATTGTCCACTAAATGTGTTTTAAAAAAATTTGGCTGCTCAAGGGCCAAGCACTGATTAACTGCGACAAAATACAGATGAAATCAAAAAACAAACGAAAATGATCCGGAGGACGAGACAGAAAAACGTGTAATGGAATTGAGATTGCAAATGGCTAAATCAAGTGGATACTCTGAATAAGCTATATGTAATTATGCGTTTGAGACATTTTATTGAAAAAACGTTTTAGAATGTGTCAGACGGAATTCAATTAAAATCGTAAAAGGTGGTCGAAGGTGACTTTTGACGTTTTGGGTAACTTAATGCGACACATAAAAGAGTGCTCCTTCTAGCCTGTACAAAATGCACAAAAGGATTTTCCAAAAAAATGAGGATTCAAGAAAGTTTGAAACTTAAGAAAGACCAACAAAAAAGTATGTTGTCAACCGAAGGATACATTAATAGCACAAAACGGTGCAGTGACAAAAGAAAATTTGTGTATGATAGAGCAGAAGACAAGGTATAAGTCAAATTTTATTTCATCCAAAAATATGCAATACAACATGAGTTATATTACAAAACAAGAAAATCTGCAAAAGTTAGGATACAGACCAAAGGGGTCTACGACGTTTTGGCGCCAGAAACTTATAAATTATTCTAATTAGATCAATTTAAAAGCAATTTTAAAATAAAGTATATATTCAGAAAGCAGGCTCTACAAGCTACAAATTTGCATATTGTTCTTTTGGATTCGATGAGTATTCATTTGTGTACGACAAAAGACTGTAGAAAATCCAGTGTATTTTAGATGCATTTAACTATCTCACTAAATTCACAGACATTCTAAAAGTAATTTATACCATCACGACTTTGATCATGAACGAAATGTAAATAATTAATAATATTACAAAGAGTAGGGCGCCAAAACGTCCCATTCCGCTGCCCCAAGTTAGGTGATTCTACGGTTCTTTAAAAATTTAATGAAAAATTCGCTGATATAACAACAAGCAGGCCCGCATCCGGGATCTAGCCAAGGGGGAGCATAAATGGGCAACGACCAAACCTGAGCGTGGGGGTTTAAGGAAGGTATGCACCCTCAGAAACCTAAATACCCTCCAGAATTCAATGAAATTTTTTTCCGCGCAATTTTTTGACGCCAATGGACGCTGAAAAATGGTCTTTTTCGCCATACCACCATACCTGAACGTGGGGGGTTTGGGGGTATGCAGCCCCGAGAAACCAAAATACCCCCATAATACAATTTTTGAATTTTTCCCCCAAATTTTTAAATGCCAATGGATAGTGCTCGATGAAAAACGTTGAAAAATGGTGTTTGTTTCGCCATATCATCCTTTTAAGACTTTTTGACCTCTGAAAAATCTTGCACCCCCAGAATATTAGTGCCGCCCACCTATGCATACTACCATGTTTAAGGCCATTTTTTGACCTTTGAAAATCCTGCTTGGTGCCGCCCACCTATGGTAACGACCGAATTTTGCCGGGTCTGGGTTGTGTAAAGCTGGCATAAATCCCAAAAACATGCAAAGAATTCAATTCTGAGAGGAGGGTCAACTCATACAGCCATTTGTGGAACAGACCCAACATAAACTGGTCTATATACCTTGTAAACTCGTCGAGATAGCTCGCAAAACACGCATTTTCCGAAATACTCTTTTAGGCTCATAAAACCGATACTTTTGAAAACATTTTTCTCACTTAAAAGGCTAAAAGGTCATTCTTTGGTTGCGCTTGAGCTAAAAAGATGGAAAACACAATACATCTGACGCGAAACGCCGAAAATTTGAAGATTTCACGTCAAAGACATGCAATTGTTCCATCTTTCCGTCCATTAAGTCACCTTTCGAAATTTTTTTTTCGGCCAAGGGGTGGAAGGGAAGACTGGAAGAGCCCTCTAAAATACGGCCCTGATAAAAATCGCAAGTACCCACTTACCAATGCTAAAACCGCATCTGATAGAAATGCTGCAGTGACCAATCTAAACAAAAAGGACGAAACATATTCAAAACAGTAGCAACGATTAAAATTACATGATTTTAAATCGGCTCAGATAGGGGCGAAAATTTGTCATCAAGAAGCAGAGACTGCAAATCATCATGTATACAATTTTTTACAATATAAAATATTTGCAGAGCAAGTCAACACAGATTCATTAAAAAAAGTAAAGCAAATCAAGAAATTTTCAGCAAGTTTATTACGCGCTCGAAAAATGACTAAACCTCACCTTTGATTGTCGATTGTAACATTAAGGTGATATTCGAACAATGCGAACAATAACCTAGAATGAAAGCGGATGAAAGTTAGTTCGTTAGGTCTAAGAAGATGTGTGTATCAAAATGTATGCAATATCTCAGATCGTTGAGTAACGTCAGCTAGTCAGAAACACGGACCAACGAATGGGTATCATCACAATATCAATGTCCACAAAGATTATATGTCAATTGTAAAACGTTATGATAAATGCAATTAAGCTACAAAGGACCGTTCAGCATCAATTCTTCTATTTACTAGGAGAGGATCCAAGAACACAAAAAATCTAACATGTAATCCACCCGCGGTCATATCGACTTAATGCATGAGCAGTATAATCCGTATACATAAGTAACAAGGGATCCTCCAACCAAAATTGGTGATTCCCAAAGCCAGAAAATTTTTGACACCCGATTTTTGGAAAAACCTTGGCCAGAAGATGGAGGTCATTTATCTACCCTCTAAAAATGACCAAAAAACCCAACCGAAAAATCAAACTGTTGTAGACATATACGGTACAATCTTAAAACAACCAGTATGCTTGTAAGAGAAGCGCTATACAATTTTTTCAATCAAAAATAGGTTTATAAAAAGTCGCTACTCACGTACAAAATGGTGTCTTTCGCGAGCAACTTTGACTAGTTTTATCCAAAACGAACTCTACTTTCTTTTAATTTGACAAAATCTAAGTGCTAAAATTTCTTTAACGGGAAATTTGAATGACCAGTGAAATTTAGGAAAAGACGTTTCATAATATAGATGAAACAGGTAAGGTTCCCTTACCCCGCTAGGGTAAAAATGTTTTAACCGCCTCCAATTTTTGGCGAAAACTTTTCGGCATTTTAGGCCAAAATTGAAGGTCAATTACCTCTCCCCTGAAAATGGTCGGGGATTCCCCATCCCAAATTTCGAGCCGTGAAGCGTACGGTTTAAACAAAAATTACTTCGCTATTTTAACACTGAGCGAAGCCTTTGACAAGATATGTTGTAAAATGAAAGGAGATTTAAAATATGACTTTCAGGTCGCCAAGAAAGTAAATAAATGAGCAATTGATAAGTATTATCGAAAAATTTCAAACATTACGTTACTCAGTGGCTACAACTTGCAACAAATTATATATCCATTATCTCACCAACTATGCAAATCCAATTAAGGACGAGCCCCCGCCCCTTGAATCTACCCATTTAAGAGACAAAATGATAATGAAAGTCATTCTATCTATCGAACGACTTGTTAAAAATGAAAGCTTCAGATAGGAGCGAATTGTCATCAGTAACAGTCGACTTATATCAACAAATTTTTCTGGCAGCACTTTAATGTAATAATTAGCAGAATTGTAGAATCGGGAATCTATCTTATGCGCGATTGTTAATCATAGTGAGCGAGTTTCTTGTTATGCCTTCACCTTGCCTCAAAAGGTCTATACCTCGAACTTAAGATTAGGTATCTTTTTGAATTAAATTACGATATTTGGATTTATATTTACCCGAATTCTGATATTTACCACCCTAGTGAACGTGAACATTGTGCATCTATATGATGTTTAGAGCTTACCGCCCGATTTTGATGTTGAAGTTTGCATGCTCTGTCCATCGCCTTTGTTTACAGTCAGGTTGCCGATCTAAAGAAAAGCTAGCATCCAATCGTCAAAGATTAAGTCAGGTAGGATGTATGTATCTGAATTGTATCAGATCGTTTATTTACGTCAGTTTATCAGAAACACGGACCAACGAAAGGGTATCATCATAACACAAGCATATAATGCATAAGGAAAGGACTGAAGAGGACAAGCAAATTACGGTCTATTGTCTACTATCTTTACACCACACATGCAGAAATACATGCATTTATCAAAATTGATCACAAGTGCCCATGAGTCGGGATGCTTCTAGAGGATAAACAATGTTGATGGAGATATGTACCTTAATTATGTATTTACATTAAAAATTTTAATCGAGTAAACGCAAATCAATTGAGTCTATCAAAATAAGTCGAATCGTGGATACGACGTTTGAAATGTTTACGATGCCTAGTCATCTAATCAAAACATGGCGTATAAGCCGATACTGAATAGCCGGGGTCATCTAAGTGATTCAAATTTTTCAAGAAATCAAAGTCTGATGTGAAATTGTGAACTTAATGCGAACATCGTTTCTAAGATACGTACATTTCTACATAAAAACGTGATAAGCAATGCATGCTTAGATGCAATCACATCAAACTAAGAACAAAAGTAATAAATTGTAAATTTAAAAATCTTAAAGGCTTCTCAACAGTGAGTCACTCAATGAGATTTGCTGATTGCTCAATTTTTGACCAAACGTTAAAAATATGCCTAATTTCTTTTAAAAACAACCAGATTGTAGATTAGAAAATCTAAAAGCTTTTTCCTAGTAAATACGATTCTTGGTAGAGCGAATAAATTTAAAAGAATCGTGATACGAATTTACAAATGAATTTAAAATAATATTTTATATCAAACTAATCATCGAACTTCCATGTATGTACAGAAACCCAAATGTAAAAACACTTTTACGCCTTGTCTGTATATATACTTAACATGTGCGCTTAGGAACAAATGACTCACGCAGATGTAAGCGACTTTGAACATTCAAGGCGATCGCATTATATGACCTAAAAAGCATGACGTACTTACAATAACGAAAGCACGAAGTGATGGATAAAGCTAAAAAAGACGAATAGATCAGTATAACTTAAAAATTTTCCGCACGATGCATTTAAGTTGAACTATGCAAGTCATCATACTACAATGTAAATATATATAATTTACGCATTGATAGCGTATAGGTAAAGTGCTGGCCTCTTAAAAACCACTTTTTAATTTTTCATGTATGTACTTTAGAACCACCCAATCTTTGAAATTATATAATCAGAGCAATATCCCACCAGAGCCCAATTTTACGCCCCTTAGTTGATTTCACAAATTAATGTTGTCGAAGAAATCGATCAAAAGTCAAAACTAAAAACTAGCAAAATTTGAGGCTAGAAAACCATTTGGCCTAGAAATATCATCCCTAAAAAGCTTTGCTGCATGCATAGTTAGCAGCGAAAATACGTTTACTGGACTTACATAAGCATATTTTTTAAAAATCACTCGTTACCGATATCGTCTTCTATTCCATAGAATTAAAAAAATCGATAATTTTGGTCTCATAAGGTTACACCCCGTAGAAACAATCCTAACTGAAGCAGTAAAGAAAACTAATTTTTTGCCATATACTTAGCATTGGTTTTGAGTTATAGTGATTTTTTAAGTCTTAATCAAACTTTTTTGGGGATTTTTGGTGGGAGATTCTATTCTTTAAGGATAGAATCTTTTGAGTGATAAAAACCTGGTTACGGGCCAGCTTACGATGATCCAATTAAATCACAATGGCATTTAATCTACACAAAGGTTTGAGACAGAAAATCTAAAGTGAAATACGTACTCACTTGGCTTAATGCTTCAAAGTGGGCAGAATTATCCGGACTTTCGCTCGGAGGGGTCAAGCCAATATTTCGAATAGACCCTAAAACGTAAACAGTAGACAAAAAAGGAAAAGGTGAGTAAATAAGGGTGTAATAAAGGACTGGTCCGTTTAGCTGTATATTTGCTTTAACCCTATCCTTAACAACGCGTCAATCCACGCATAGCTCTAGGCTTGTTTTAAATGTTGACACCAACAGTTTAGTCAATCATAAATGTTTATTAATAAGCCTAAGCCTTAAAATCAATCCTAAATCATAAAATCATCTATTTTTTCCTCAGGCATAATACGAACGTCATATTTTTAAGGGTCTAGCAACTACATAACTTTATGTTACAGTTTTTATGACGTCATCGTAAAGATGTGTAACTTATGAAGCTGTAAGAAGCATTTTCCTCAGCTGTTTCCGTAACTAGAAACACTGCAGGATAGCTGGCTGTCTGTTCTTTATTGCATCCAGCGACAATCCAGTATTCACGAAGAAACTGGACAGTAAAGGGCCTACTGTGGATGCGTATACCTGGGTAGGTATGTAAATAGGAACTAATGCTTAGAATTTAATACAACTATTTGGAATCCATATAAGAAATGTGATACAAAAAATATAGAAAAAGTTCAAAAATATTTTACCAAACGTATTCTTAAATTTAGTGATATACCATATGAACGTCGGCTTCAGATTTTAGAATTAGAATCTCTGGAATTTCGTAGAGTTGTTTTGATTTATCTATGATATATAAAATTTTCAATGGATATATACAAAGTGATCCTGATGATTTTTTCACACTTACACAGTCATCTAAAACTCGAGCTGTTAATAGTTTAAAACTTAAAGGTGAAAAATTTCGTTTAGATGTTAAAAAATACTCCTTTCCAAATAGAGTCCTATATCTATGGAATTCTCTCCCAGATGCAATTATTTGTTCTTCTTCGGCAAATATCTTTCAGACCAGGGTTAAGATTACCTCAAGTAAAAAATTTCGGCACCAACCAGTATGCTTTAATGTATCATGGAGCTATTGCAGCCAGTGAAACTTGCGATGATTATTTATTCTTCGTATTTTGCCGTGTTTATGTGTATTTTACCTGTTTCATTGACTTTGCAATAAAATTTGTATTTGTATTATAAAGCGATTGACAAAAGTAGAAGAAAATTTATTCGGTGAAAGTATTAAAAAAAGACACATAAGAAGTAGGTAAAAATGCATTGTCAATGGGAGCATAATACACAATCTGCATAAAACGCATATGGTACCAGGAGCGTAAGGCACAATGCTCTTACGTACGCCCCTTAAGATAAACACTAAAATCAATTTCCGAAATCGTATTTCTGAAAGCTATTGGGTTATTACAGTCAACTGTATTTTGCGGGAAATGTTCCAAATTTTAGCCACCCTGTTCGCAGTCATGTTTTCTAAAATCTAAACGTGATTGTTTGATAACAGTTTCATGTTATTTATGTATCTAGTACCTCTATCAGGTGTGAGCTCGAAAAAATTCATTAATTGGCAATTCAGAAATAGGTGAACAAAAATGATTTTAGAGCTGGAATTTTCCAGCAAATCCCTCTAATTCGAAGAACAGAAAAATTTTAGGACGAGATTAAAATGTAAAATAGAATAGCTTACACTGCATTTATTGAAGCTGTCGGAGCAGGCCTTGCGCACATCGTGACATTCCAAAAGCGCGTATTTAATTGTAAAATTTTCGAAGCTAAACAACCGATGAAAAAAAAACCTGTGACGATAATGACTGCCTTGAACCATCACATCTACTATATAGCTAAAACTACAGTCAACCTTATTAAAACTGGTTCGGAAAACAGAGACTACGCAGACTTGCTAATAAAAGACATTTTCTCTTATTAAGCCTATAACCATTATAGTGTGAACAAGTAAAAAACAGCTGAAGATCTGTCCGATGGCTGAAAACCACACTTAACCTGTATATTTTACAATCAATTACTCAAAAAAATTTGCGTGATATATTGTATTGTATACGAACAAAAAATTGTTGGGAGCGAGAAAAGATCTTATGCACATTGTATATATATTGCTCGAAAACTGCAGAAATACCCTTATTACTGCACCACTCGACTTTTCCCTTGCTCCGGCGAGGTGATAACGAATTTTTTCTTATAGGTTGCCATTCGAGCATGGAATATATCGGTTGTTGCAGTAGGTGAAATTGAAATTGGGTTGTCGAGGTGCCATTTGTATATACCTATAGTCTGTTTCACACAAGTTTGGGTATACATTCTGCAAACTATGTCCGACAATAAGCTGATAGATTGCGATTATAGCACTGATTTGATATATAATTATCGTAATCCGTTTGTTCGATGTAGTCGGTAGCAAATGTTATTCAAAGATATAGCATGTCGAGCGATGAAGGATTTGGGTGTAACAAAAACAAGAAAAACGGTTTACCGAACGAATTCACGCACTAAATTAAGAAACTTTACATGCAAGTCCTTCTCATTCAATGTTAGATTTAAAAAAATTAAAGTGATCACGATTGTTTAACGCCATAAAATATGTGTGGTAGTCTACAGTACATAAAGTAATGGGGAAACGGTTGCTTTGCCACTGTAAAGTCGCATTACTGCAACATGATTGCAACCACTTCTGTAACCCGATTCATGCGGCTTAGATTCAAAACAAAATCGTAAAGTTAAACGAAACAGGCTACACATACTAGTGTTCTATATGAAGCAAATCAGATTCCTACCTAACCAAGCAGAAAACAATCCAAGAAACTGCACATTGCTTGCTTGTCTCAGTGAATGCAAATACACCTATAACCATCACAACACCCCTCGTTGCCAATGAAAGTGTAAGCAAATGGCTTGTCAAGTCGGATGACCCTTCTTTACACATGTAGGTAGGATCCGGCCGTTTTTGAGGGAAGGGTAAACGGCTACAATATTTCGGCCAAAAAATACTTAACGGCCAAAAATCGCAAGTTTTTCTAAGAATTAGGGGGATCAAAAATTTCCTGACTTTGGAAATAGGGGGACGACAAACTTTAAGCGTGGGACCACCCATCCCCGTGTTACATGCCTGGCTCTTCCGTATCGTGCATCTGTGGAATGATTATGTTTCGAACCGTAAAAGCCGCATATACACATACGTAGGTACGTATGATAAAATATATTTCAAAGTCTGATTCAATTTAAAGCGCGAAAAGCGTGTTAACAGAGATAAAACAAATATGAACACATAAAACATCGCTTCCAGAGAATAAAATTTAGAAAAATTAGTATGAACAAACAACGCGTAGCATCAAATTATTTGATAGGAGTCGCCAAAATTTTCAAAAGTTCTAAAGCTTCAAAAGCGCCACAAATCTCAGCTTCTTCCTTAGTTCGACCATGCCCGAAGCAAGATTGTTTTTCGCCGTTGCCTTCAAATTCTACTATGCACTGATATTCACCTGAAAAACAGGGAGCCTAAGCGCGTAATAATTACTTATTTGATTTGTATTTTTGAGATTATCCCCGCCATTTCATTAGGTATCGTTTACTTCAGTCATCACTATAACAGCAGGTATTTTTATTTATTTTAATACGATACTTTAATAATCGTTTTATTCGAGCAAAACTTCTGGAAGGAATTGTAAGTCTCACAAAACTGGGCAGACCCGAAGGTCCGCCACTGATCTGTGTTCGGTCGCTTTCGCGAGCCGAACCAGTGCTCCAACAAAAACGAGATCGGCTAAGTTTTATGCCCACCTGAAGCATAAACTCACGGGTTGACACCGACTACAGCGCCGTTGAAAAGGCGGCGTGCAATACCGATCGAATGCAACACCAAGAGAGCACTTTAGGCTCGATCGATTGGTAAGCATAATGCAGCCAAGAGAGCAACACATGGGGCTCTATCGATTGGTGCATAATTGTCTGGTGAGCGTGGTAGGCATACCGCTATAGCTCGTCTTAGCTCGTCATCGGCTTTAATGCCTGTTGGGAAATTACCTTCCCGTCACAGGCGTTTGAACCGGAGTTCAAAAGGCGTGTAACTACTAACAACAGTTACGGAATTGTACTGAAACGGCAGACATTTTATTCATGGCTCATTTATTTTGCTATTTTGCTTTGAAAAGTTTTAAATTTTGGGAAAAATAAAATTCAAAACGTACATATACAAAAAAACGAGCGCACTACGCTTAGCATATTTGAGCTTATGCATGCTTTTGCATGAAGAAAGTTTATAGGTGAGCTTACTACGATGTAGGTACACAAGTTTTCACAGAAACTGTTTCAATGACGTCAATTACATAGATCAAACCCGCCTAATATTTGCAAAAAATATAATTAATTTATTAATAAAGAATAATAATATAATACTTTATTCGGAATAAACGCAAGGATAAAAAAGGTCGCAAGGAAAATAAGATGGCAAAGTGTAAAATGCGAAAATGCGTTTAACATTCGTTGCGACGTTTGATATGAGATTATTGATTTTAGGCAGTCCGCCCGGATTTGGAGATTTTTCGAATTAGAGGAAATCCACGTTTTAACAATATGGAAGAGAATAGCACCGCCGGTAAATAAGAAATGCTATTTTTACCGTATACCAGAGCATTTATGTACGGACTTTGTCCGGACTGACCCCCAGAATTCCAATCTTGTACGTACATGACTGGTTCCGTCCGAGGGATTAGTCAATGACCTTATAACAGAATAATATGCATAAATTATATTATTAAATTGAAATTAAAAGCGTATAACAGCCAAGAATCGCTAGCAAGCACCATAATTCTTGGGAATGAGGACCTAGGGGTTCAGTCACACCCCGAAATTCCCACAAAAATATTAGCGACCCCAGAATTCTCGATTTTTCTAAGAAAAACCCGTAAAAAGGCTACTATTTTCGGAACTTTTAGCTAAATTTTGGCTTAAAGGTGTCCACTTTTCGTCGCTTAGCGCCAGATACCCATTCTTTGACTTTATTTTGTTATATTTGAACTTACCGAAATTTTGAAAGATTTTCAATATTCTTCTCATGCTTGTGTTCTAGAAAGACGAGCATCGTGAAACAAAAAATGAGTTTCCGTTGCGCATCAAACATTTTCAGATTAAAAAGCCGATTTATAATAAAAGTTCTCCGGAGATGACCCCAGAATTCCAATGGTGTACTACATCTATGTATGGCAAGCTGTGTACGAGCTGGAAATTGTCATCCAGCGATTTATAAGTCGAGATTTGAAATGCGGTAGGTAATCAGCATTCATGTACATACATAATGGGAATTCTAGAAAAAGGGAAGTCAGAACTATAAAAATTTTAAAAATGCCTTTTTGGGCCAAAAAACGATGGGTACACACATACATGTAACGGCTCAAAATTTGGGGGCTCCCAACAATCTTTAGGGGGAAGGGGTAAATGACCTCCAATTTTTAGCCAAAAACGACCAAAAAACGCCTAAAAACGGCCAAAAAATTCACTTTTTTCCAAAAATCGGGGGGGGGATCGGGGAGGGGGCACTGTTTTTTTGTACAAGGTCCGTTTGTACATGTACAAAGATGGTCCCTAGCAGTCTTTGTACATTTTGTACACAAATTTTTTGGGTACTATAATATGATACAGTAGCGATTTTAGTGTGGCAAAAACAGAGTTGTTCGACCTTTGGTAGTGCATTTTAGCTAATTTATGGTTTTCTGAGGGCAAAAATCACTAATAATCGTCTCAAAGCGGCGCGAAGCGCCGAAAAAATTTACATTTTCCTTTTTAAAATGCAATTCCTGACATTATAAAGATATATAGAACAAAAAATTACTCATTCCGGCGCGAAGCGCTGAAAATTTTAGTGGATTTCAATCCCTTTTTTGCAGTTTTTGTCTTCCCGAAAATCTTTGTACATGTATATACTAAGACGGTCCCCAGAAGTCTTTGTGCATCGGGAAAAATCTTTGCCGAATACACAAAAAAAAACACTGGGAAGGGGTCAAAAATTTTCAGGTTTTGAGAAAATGAGGAGTGGACGTCCGACTTTGGGTAGAGGGACGACCCCACCCCCTGTTACACGTATGGGTAAACATCAAAACACCGTCTTTGACATTACGGATAATACAAGTTCTTACCGGAACATAAAAAGATTTTTAAAAATCTCGAAAAAATTTGGAAAAGGATCGAGTAGGTTGAACAAAATATGGTCAAAAAATGAGCACATTGAGCTCAAAACGCTTTAACAAGAACTCGACAACTTTTTGAGGGGGTCATTAGCCCTTCTGGGGGGATCAAAACCCCTAAAACACGTATGGCAATTAGTATAATAAAATGAATCTATACCCTGCTTGGACTTGCGTTCTAAATGACAGTAAGAAACGGTCCAGCCCCGATGGTCGGCGATTTGCTGAAGCAGCTCCTTATGAGCCTCGCAAGGTTTAGTATCGCTGTCAATTTTGGACAACCGTTCCCAAAATGGATCATCCGAATCGTTGGCGGCGGTTTGAGCTTGAGCATCGGCCTCCTTGGCGGCCACGGCTGCCTTTTGGGAACCACCGAAAGCATTCATATCGAATGTGAATTGACCATCAGCCTTGTCGATGGTCACTTGCTGGGCCACTAAGTTGCTCAAATCGGCGTCCAAATCGCCAGCCGGTACTGTAACATTTTCAGCGTTTTCTTCCTGAGCGAGCATAACGTACTTACATAGATGACGTTTCAAAAATATCTTAAATCAGTAAACAATTTGAGGGGTTGAGGTTTTTCACCCCACTCCGCGCAAAAATTTTTGCACCCCTCCCAGAATTGGCGATTTTTCGAAAGTTCCCAAAAATTTCCTAAAATTTGTAGAAAAGATGCTTTTTTGAGCGTTTTTAGCTATCCATCTGACCAAAAGTGCCAAATTTTCAACGTTCTGCGCCATTAAACTCATGTTTTGACTATATTTTATTCAATTTGTTCGACTTTTTTGATTTTTTCCGAATTTTCTTGTTTTTATGCTCTAGAAAAATAAAGCATCGTCAGAAAAGCTAAAAAACGATGTTTTTGACGCGTACCTACCATTTCTAAGCTCAAAAAAGCACTTTATATTTTTAGCCCTGCGAGAATTCCCATGCTGTGCATGTAAGGTGATGACCTGATTAAAATCTTAAGATCGTGTACAAAATGAACAAAACAATATACAGTGTCCTCCTAAGGGTACAAAATGTTTTGTTGGTTGTATAAAATATTTCGCAAAACTGTAATTGTTTTTTGAAACAACAAATATAGGGCAACAAAGTTGCTAAGTTTCATTGAATATGCTTCATTATTGCCTTTTTGGTTTACAATTCTGCAAACACAAATATTTTGGCAAAATACAACGGGAAAAGTTGCTACCTAAATCTCTTCTTGAAACGTCAATCTGACTTTTTTTGACAGTAACAGCCCTAATAGCGTCTTTACTCTATTGATCAATGTCCTTAGATTCAGAATTATCAATTTAATTCTTCGTTTTGATTCAGTTTTGTGGGTTTTTTATCTCGTTATAGTTTAACTATGTTTGTATTCAACAAAAAAAGGATAGACAAAATCTAGTTGCAATAAATGAATTCTAAAAAATCAAAAGCTATAAAATTAACAATCTTATAGACAAAGATTTCATCCATCAAGCGATACAAACCGCATCACTCTATGTCAAACAGAAAAAGTTATAAATATGAGTGTGCGTACCTATTCTGCTTTGTCTAACAATTTTCTCCAGCTGCAACTTACCAAAACGGTGATGTTAAAGCAAAAACGCAATATAAGTAGTATGTAACTCAACGAAACTTTGCCATTTTTCGCCCTATATTTGTTCTTTCAAAAAACGTTCACTACTTTACGCTACATTTAACACGGCTGTAGTTATGATAAGAACATTTTGTACCTTTTTTGGGCCACCTTGTATCACGAGTATATCATAGTTTCCCACGGTCGAAAGCTAGAATGAGCGATGAACATATCATAACTGTTTCCATTCAGTAAGCTTTGCTTTTACGTGGATTTTCATGTGTATAAAACTTCAATGAAACTTCATGCGCTCGAAAATCTCACTTCGCCGTTTTCTTCATCGTCTTCGATCACCAGATCTTTATCCCTGTCTGCCAATGGGACTTCGTTCAAAAATTGCAGCATGGCTTCCGCAGCATATCTTTTGGCAAGTCTCTTTGTTCGAGCAGTTCCTGGAATAGGTCTCAGTGCAATAATGCGTTGAGGCATATGTACATCCACAGGTCAAAAGCTCTGGGAGGGAGTAAATCGAGTTTTCGTGGGGAGGGGGGGGTGGGGTAAATGACCAGTTTTACCAATATAATAATAAATATTCGAACTTATAAATATTTATGATCTTATGAATATTTATGCGTAAATTTGCATTGAAACAATTATAATATGGGCAACGGAATGACTTATAACATCGAATATATGCAAAATAATAAACGGAAAGTGTCTCGATGAATGAACTGAACAACTTACTGCTCGCAAAATAAGTATATGTAGTCGAAATTATACTGTTAGGCGTCGTTCGACGTTTTTCATGGTTAGAGCGATCGGTTTCGGTTCAAAAGGGCCTGAGGAAGTATGATGATCTCCAAGACTTCTGGTAGGGAGATATCCCTCAGTGTGCGTGTGTTAAAAAGATTGATTCTATCAAAGGGTTAATCCCAATATCCATAATTACATGCACATATACATTTGCATATTGGACAAGTAATCACTTGGTATGCTAAAAATTGTATAAATAAAAACAAAAATTTACGCAAATTATAAAAATACAACATACTTACATCATTAATTATCACGAAATGATTGGTAACTAGCCTATTGATAACCTACATAACTTATCCAAGATAATATGACTTAAGTTTATAACTTACAATAATACAAAAAGAAAGTTCGTTGTCAGACACACTGGTAAAAAACGTATGAATTACAATACATGGACCATTGGGCATACATATCAAACAGATGAAATCAAGTATGCCCCATACGGTTGGAAAGTGAATGTCTAGAAGACGTCTTTTGAATAAATTGCAATTTTTTCTTCGCCTACATCGTTATGAAGCAAGTCCAGACTTTTAATCCTCGTTTCAAATGCACACAACTTAAATAACTCATTGTAATTATATGTACATTACATATGTAAATAATTGGCATCGGCGATTTGTAATCATAGCAATCAAATTATGCAAAATTAGAGTGTAATAAACCATATTAAAATATTCAAGAGACATTCAGTAATGACGTCATCATACCAAATTTTTCGAAGTTTCCCAGCGTCACTTTGACTACGAATGTCTTATCATGCGGAGGTCCGCTTTCTTCGACGTCTTCATAAATCGAAGGCGGCCATTTGCGTTGCATATGAATTTCGTACAACTTGCTAATGGCATTTTGCGCCCCGGGCGCCTCTACTCCGCCGTCTAAGAGAGCAACGGCGTTTTCGCCAACTTCTTCCGCCAAAACGGCATTCGAAACGCGTCCAGTCTCAATCTGAGCACCGGGCAACGAATCCAGATCAACCAAAGCATCCTCCCTAAAATTTCAAATTACCCTCGTCATCGGAGAGTCAGTCCGCAAATACAGTACTCGCCAGGAAATTTTAACACTTAACAATTCTTACGGATTTTTTGCCTCATGTTACAACATAAGACGTAGTCGCACGCATGCATGGGCGTGTGGGATCTGGACCACACCAGGCGTGGGGGGTTTGGGGGTTATGCAACCCCAGAAAAACCAAAAGACCCTACCCCCAGAATTCAATTTTCGAAATTTTTTGTTTTTTCTCAATTTTTTGATGCCAATGGATAGTGCTCGACGAGAAACGTTGAAAAATTGTGTTTTTTCGCCATACCACCATTTTTAGGGCCATTTTTTGATCTTTGGAAAATCTTGCGCACACCCCCCAGAATTTTGGTGCCGCCCACGTATGGTCTGGACCCCCGAGAATCCGGCGGGCCGGGCCCCCGAAAAAATCGATAGACCCTTAGAATTGAATTTTCGGTGCTATTTTTGGCAATTTTACCCCATCGAACCACAACAGACTTAAGTCAGTGCCCGTGTATGGCCGTACTTGTTTGGCGTTGCACTGTCGCGTTGTCCTAAAAGTGCATGCAGACAAGGCAATCCTTCACAAAAGTTAAGGACTCCCAAGTGTTTAAGTCGGCAAAAATTGTAAATGATGAAATAAGATTGTTCACATTAATTGAATAAATAAGAGCTAGGAACCCTTTAATTTTAAATTCGTCTATGGATATTTTGAAATTTTCGACTGTTTGCGCCCAATCATATAACAAATTTTTAAATCAAATGTCTGTCTATGAATTTCTATGCTGTTTTTCCGTTTTGTTCCAAAAAATCTTCGCTCAATCATGCAGCACATATGGGCAAGCTCAATGAACTGAAGGAGGTGAAATGCAGAAACAGTCATTTTTCACTGCAATCTTTAATTAGTCTCTCGAGATGCGATTTTTGACGAAAAGGAAAATTACATAAATCCAGCTGTAAAATGTAAAAAATTGATATTTTTGTGAAAAACTAGCCAACTCATTTAAAAATTAAGATAATGAGTTGTATTTCCCGCATACAATTCCTGCAACACCTTGCATTGTCCCAAATCACCTTTCAACACTCGATCTACATACCGATATTTTAGGGAGGGGCAGAATGATAAACCCCTTGTTTCTTATTTCAGCAGTAAAAAAATATTTAAATAATTACTATTGCGAAAAATATGGTTATTAATATTTATTATTTATCCTCATTTTTCTTTACCTCTTTTCGTATTGATGACTTTCTTTTATTATCATTATTTCATTTAATTTTCTACCTAATACAAATTTAGCTTCATATTAAATTAGTTTATTTATTCAATCCAGCTACACAGTACACTTTAGCAATTTTTTAGGGTATAAGTCTACACCAAATCGCGATCAGAAAGCTGTCTTTCTATGGCGAAACTATGTGAATTCGGCTACAAATGTCAATCGGTTTCGATAGTGCTAAATTACTAGATATGTAACTACACTTACTTTTTCTTTCCTGCATTAAGATCATTAGCGACTTAGAAAAATGACAGCTGTTGAAATCAAAATTGATGACTGAGCTTGTGCAACGACTGTTGACAAATAGTATAAACAGCTTATCTGTTGTTATATTGCAAGTCAAAAATAAAAAATTTAAACAAGACATTAATTGAAAAATTGAAAATGTTTGGAATTTTTTGTGAAATATATGTAAAAACTGCTGAAACTAATATATTTTTGCCCCGAATATTTCAAATTATACAAAGAAAAGCCAAATACAGAGTTGAACTCGGATAACGCAAACCCCGTATAATGCATTCTTCCGGATAACGCAAACCCCAGATAATGCACACCTGCTGACAGGGCCGTTGCTTATATATCAATGTGTAATGCACACGGTTAATTCACACTCTCGGATAATGCACACATGTGGCCTTGGTCCCCAAGGGGTGTGTATCATAGAAGGGCGGCACCAAAGCTCTGGAAGGGGGGGTGCAAAACTTTTTCAAAGGTCAAAAAATGACCTCATGGTGGCATGGCGAAAAACACCGTTTTTCAACGTTTTTCGTCAAGCACTATCCATTGACATCAAAAAATTGCGAAAAAACAAAAGAAAAAATTCAAAAATTGAATTATGCCCCCCACGCCCAGGTATGGTGTGTATTATCCGAGTTGGACGCGTACGAAACGTAAAATTTCTGTCTAATACAAAAAATACATTCAATATATCGCCGAAGCGCGTAGGATAGCATACGGACGAGTCAGATCAATTATTCTAACAATTACAGATGTTGAAATGCTTCTTCTTTAGTTTCACCGTCAAGCTGCCATTCAACGAATCGCTCGTTTTCTACGATACGATTAAGCACGTCTCTAGCAGCGTAGTGCTTGGCAATTTTTTTATTTTTTCCTCTGCCTATACCGGACAAGTCTTCAACGGTTACAACATAAACGAAAGTCGGTTCGTGAACCTATATATATTGGCAAAAAATATACACATGCAGGCCCTTATCCAGGGAGGGATAAACAAATGGAGGGGGAATTCCAACCTGAAATTATTTCAGAACTTTCGTATATAAAGCTATAGGTTTTTGACATTTCCCAGCGCGAAATTAATGAATTAAATGATAAGAGATCAGTTATGCGGACAGTTAGAACGATAGATTTCTTGTATGATTATTAAATAAAGCTAAAACTCTATAGAATTTTCTAAAAAAATTCCTTCGCCAGTGTATTCATCGAAGAACTTTCAAAAATGCCTTTATTTTGGCCTATCTCTTAATAGTTCTCGAAATATCCGACTTAAAAAGTTTGCTATTCCGCCCTTGAAAAAATTCTAGATACGGGGCTGTATACATGTGTAACGTTTCAATTTTAATTTCTCATCAAATGTGACAAAAATGCATGAAAAAGGCTAAAAACGAATTTTATAAACAATCATGTAGAAGTGTAGAGAATCTATATGTTGACTTCAAGGAAGTCATCTTGATATGAAAAATTATTTCACTATAAAAAGGAAACTCGTGTGCTCCCCAATTGATCAACTTTTTGATTAACATAATAGACTGCATTTAATGACTTACCGATTACTTAACAAAATATATCCAAATTGCATCCCAAAACATATGCGTAAAGATTAGATTTCTTCTGTAATTAATTATGACCAATTTCACATCAAAGTAATTCCCACTGCAATTCCCTTAGTTTACAAATGTCATTTAAGGAGATGTCGGCACCACATATGGACGTGAGGGGGTATTTAAGGGTATACAACTCCCGCAGATTACTGTAGACCTCCACCAGAATTCTATTTTGAGTAACATTTTTGGTGATTTCAGACAATTTTTGGCGATTTCACTCTCCCCCAGATTTTCTTGCTGCCCATGTACGGTCGGTACTATTGCAACAGCTCAAAAATTTGCCTGATCACTTCGATCAAAAATCGAAAAAGTAACAATCGTTAATCTGAAATATTTTTGAATAAAAATTGATGAAATTCCAAATTTTTCAAAATTAAAAAAAAGTGAAAAACTGATAGAATTCAGCTTCGATCAATAACGGCTGTTACATAAACGTGTACGGAAAATACTTCATCATTTTGATCATTGTGATACTTCAAGTGAATCCTATAACAAAGTCTGTTGAAAACAAAAACAATCGTTCATTCGCAAAATAGTAGATATTAATCAAATGAGCATGATCATGGGAAAATATGAAAGGTTCATCGATTCATAAGTTTGCAAAGAATAATTCATCCAGTCCACCAAAAAGAGAAACGGAAAGGGATCAGTATCGAAAATCACAAAAAGGAAGAAAATAAATTCAAACCTTGATTTGCTTGCTTTTGGCTCGATCACTCGCAAATTTCTCTCGGTCTTCATAAATGCTCGTAATAGGAAAGAACAACAAAAATTGAATTTATTTTGGATAAGGAAGCAGAACGAAGGTCATGAAAGATGTGATCTGGCGATTATTCTTAATAAGCATGCAAATGAGATAGGTAAGCGGAAAGAAGTCAAAAACAGCAACAACGCCAAAAGTCCTATTTCTATTTTTCCCAAAAGTAGTCTGATGTTAATTGAAAAGTGTGATTTATAAGCTCATATTATAGAGCAAAATGAATGCATGCATTCATTTCAAATTATACGGGAAAATTAAGTCATCACGGCTGTCCAAAATAGGTTATTACCTGGCCTTCAGACGCTTTTAACTCGTAAATCGGGACGACCTTTTTCCTGCCACATAACTCTTGTAAATAGCTGACAGGCATTTTCTTAATTGGCTTGTTGTCTACATCCTGTTCATGAAGATCGTCATAACGGCAAATAGCATTTTCATAATGCTGCGATGGAGCTCCGAAACCGCTAGTAAAACCTTGAACCACTGACATTACGAAATTAACGCTATAAAATGCAATTTATACTGAATGCTAGTAAGCAGCTTGCAAATGAAACAATGACTTAGAGTTGTGTATACAGGCCCGTAGCCAAGATTTTATTTCGGGGGAGGGGGTAACCAAAAATTTTGAAAGTCAGATATCGCGAGAACCACTAGGGGCAGACATGCACACAGCATGGGAATTCTGAGGGGGGGGTGGAAATGAAATCCTAAAGTAGCTTTTTTGGGCCCATAAATAGTGGGTACACTTCAAAAACGTAGATTTTGGCGTTTCTGACAATGCTTATCTTTCTACAGCATAAACATTTAAAAAATCGAAAAAGCCGAATAAATTGAACAATATTTGGGTCAAAACATGAATGTATGGCGCGAAGCACCGAAAATTTGGCACTTTTGAGCAAATGGATAGCTAAAAACACTTAAAAAGGCACCACTTTCAGAAAGGGCACGTGTTAGAATGACGCGCAAACAAATCTAGAATTCAAGCTATGGATTAAAGACCATCGATTTCAATTCATTCTGTGATAACTAGGTGAGCAAATTCAGCAAACTAGAACTATAATGACATCAAAAGAAAACATGGTTGTATCTGATCAACTTCAAAATATACATATGACAAAAACAAATGAAATATGAATCACAAAATTAAATTAAATTAATATGTGCGTTGAAATTTAGTGATTAAACATAAAATAAAATGGTTTTCAAAATGTCATAGTATAAGATTATCTGGTTACACATTTGTTACACGTTACAGGTAAACAAGCTGATCAGCGCTCTTGTAATGTATCTCATATAACAATATTTTTTGAATCCGACTGGTAAATTTAGCCCTGAAAAAGTAAATTTTGACGCGATTAGCACTAGTCGAATAGGGCTGACATTGCGGATAATGGGTGAATGTAAAAAATGTAAAACATGAAAACAAGACACTTAAAAAATTAGCATAGAAATCATAAAAATCTGGATATTTTTGGAATCGACCTATAGTTTAGGGATCATCTTACTGGGCATCGATTGGGTCTAAATTTAAAACCCTACATCATACAATAAGGACGCTTTTTTGCACGCACATTACATATCCACAGCACGAGACAAATGAAAACCATTTTATGGTTCCATCCATAGGTGCACAAGGTCAGGGTCGGCAGGGGGGGTGAAATGCCAAAAATCTAAAACAGTAAATTTAACGTTCACGATTTTTTTGCTGTTTTAATGATCAAAATGGTCAAAATAGCCTATAAAACGTTTTTTCGTCTTAACACATTTTAAAAGCATTTTTTAGTCCATTTTGACTGCATTATATCACTTTTAAAACTACAAAATGCAAAAATTTATCAATTTTGGGCGCTTTTTGAGTAAAAAGTACTTAAAAATACTAATATGGCGCGAAGCGCCGGAAAAATTTTAACATTTTTAATGATTTTGATGTCAAAAATGATGCAGAACAAGACCTGTTTGCTCAAAATCGTCGGACAGTACCGGTCTAGCTGACCCCTCAGGGGGGTGGTAATACCCCCTCACCCCCTTACGTGCATGTGTGGTTCCATCCAACCCTCCGCATTAGGGTTACTTGACTAACAAATAAAGATAAGTGAATGAGAACTTAATGAGTGAAAATAACTTCATAGATACCTAAGTATAATTTTTTCAAAACCAAAAGGCATTGAAATTTCAAAATTTCAGTTCTCACCTACCTATTTTAAGACAATAAAAACCAATAAAAGGCAAAGGCTCGGCGATGGCGACCCAGTCAGTAAAGCCTACGTATCCTTAAGTAGCTAGCCTAATGTTTTTATTTCGTTACGACATTGGCTACCTATAGGGAAAAAGTGGCACGCTCAACGAGAAACTGTTAGTCACCTGGCTGTGCCTACCTAAGTATACCTATAGAACACAATATACTTTCAACAGCGAATTCAAAGAATTGTTTTTACTTGAAAAGACGAGTCGTTAATGATGCTGAATTAGACTGGCCTAGAGATTTTATGGCACTTCTGGAGTTAAGGAGAGGAATAATAAATTTTTCATTTTTTTCGAAATGGATGAAATTTGGTCAATTTCTAAACGTTGATCACCAATATGCCATCTATCGCAGACCATTAGTTTTTTTTAAATTTGAATTTTATTATTTTTTGATCCTCGACTTTTCACTTTTTTCAATTTTTGTAGGTTTCTTGTGGTCGGACTTTGACCAAATAAACCTTGAATGCTGCTCGCGGATCCATATTCATACCAGGCAAAAAATAAGCCTCAGCTAATGTGAGGTTGAAGCTCACTCCGCTCACCGCAACCCGATCAGCTAAGGCTTATTTTTTGCATAATACCACCAACATAAATGCACATATTCTGAGCCTGAGCCCAGGTATCCGAAGTGAACAGCACCGAAATTCTGGGGGTGCAAAATTTTTCATAGGTCAAAAAATTGTCTTAAAAATGGTAGTATGGCGGAAAACACCATTTTTCAACGTTTCTCATCGAGCACTATCCATTGGCATCAAAAATTGCGAAAATATTAAAAAAAACTTTCAAAAATTGAATTCGGGGAGGGGTATTTTGGTCTCTGGGGGTATTCTGCCTTCTGAGAAGGTGTACACCTCCCAACCCCCACGCCCACGCGTGCTAGGTATGAATTATAAACAGTCTGATTCTCAAGCAGAACTAGGCTTAAGCTTAGTCATGTGCATCCACATCAGTACTAGGCAGAAAATTGGAGTTGCAGCGAGCTGCAACCACACATGGGCGTAAGGGATGGGGAAGGTCTGAGAGGTCTGGACCCCCGAGAATCTGGCGAACTCCCATACAAGATCCAAAGACCCCCAAGAATTGAATTTTTGGTGCTATTTTTTGGCAATTTTGCCTCATCGGATCCCCCCTCTCCAGAATTTGGTCGCTGCCCATGTTTGGTTGCCAACCCCGTATTAGCTCAGGCTTATTTTTTGTCTGGTATCAATTTGAATCCGCAAACAATATAGAGGATAATTGTTTGAAGAAATACTGGCCTGCGTTGAAAATGGATGTCAAATTCGTGACTACGTATGAAAATTGACCATAAGCCACTAAAACTAGGAGAAAATAAGTTTATTGCTAATACGAAACTGACAAAAATACAGAACCAACGATAATTCATATATGGATGTTATACGTGTATTAGTTAGCAGGACATGCGATTCAATGGGATGACGAATTTTGCGCGCGCCCCAGAGGATATCTAGACAAATCAAATTTGCTAATCGAGACTTAAGTAGGTATGTGTAAGGTAAGGGAAGAAACAATGAAATCTGGGTATTTGTTTTAAAAAAATTAGGCAGGTTAAAGTGGGCAATAGGTATAACTAGCTTAAACCTATTCATGTCACGGGTAACATTAAGATTGAGTACAAAAATTATCAGCTTCTAAACATGACTTATTACTAATAACTTGATACATCAAACACAAGCAAATATGTAAATGTCTTAATTTAAGTCTACTCAGATTGAGTTGTAAAAATTTTATTAATTTAAAAATTAATGATCTTCGTCCAGAATTGATGTCATATTTGGGATCAGCGCACAAAAATTGACCATAATCTAAAAAAATTAGAAAAAGCTAAAAAAAATCAAAAATTCAAAAGAAAAATTCGAATTTTTTAGAAAATGACTAATATGCGATTAAAACAGATGTCGTATTCGTGATAAGCATATGAAAATTAACCATATTACTGAGCAATATGCTTAATGATGTTGTTCTGCCACGTAAAATCGAAAAAGTCGGCGCTTTGCGTTAATTTCTTCTATCTTTTGGCAGTTTCTATCGTTTCATTGCAGTAAAAGTCGAAAAATAGCGCTTTGAGCGCGTAATAATTATTTTTCCCGTCAAAAATGTAAAGGAATTAAAAAAATAAAAGATACATTTTTTAGCGCTTAAATAGTGCAGGACGATGTCAAAAGCCCAAAGAACACGTTATTTAACGGTTTCGCCCATTTTTATGGGTTTTGTAGATGAAAATTTTTTGTGAATCCCGTTTGGCGAAAATCGTAGCCACGCCTATGTACAGAAGTGCCGATTCTGCTTGATAGAAAAATAGTAGGTATCTTTTTTATCGTACATAAGTTGTGTCCTGATTATTATCATCACGTATTTTTCTTGGGCGTTGCAATAAATGCTTCTGTGGCACTTGTACACTTTATGGCCTAAAAAAATTTTTCAATTTTTTCCCACAAATTTTAACTAATCATCGATAGGATTTAGGTATTTCAAGTATAAAAAACTTTTTCTCGATCGGGTCTTAGAGTCTGTTTGTTTGTCTCATTATGTTTAAAAAACTTAGAAAAAATTCGAGTGGCCATAAAGTGTCTTACCGCTTTGTTTGTTTCTTTAAGTAATAGGTGTGCACAGCATGGAAATTCTGGGGTTGAAACCATAAGTGGGCGGCACCAAAATTCTGGGGGGAGGGGTGCAAGATTTTTCAAAGGTCAGGAAATGGCCTTAAAAATGGTGGTATGGCGAAAAAACACAATTTTTCAACGTTTTCTTCCAATCGAGCACTATCCATTGGCATCAAAAAAATTGCGAAAAAAACAAAAAAATTTTAAAAATTGAATTGGGGGGAATATTTTGGTTTCTGAGGGGGTGCATGCATACCCCAAACCCCACGCCCACGTGTGGTTGAAACCCTAAGACTGTATCCAAAATTTCTTTTTTGGCACAAATCGAAATGCGCCAAAAGCATAATTCGTGGATTTCTGACGATGCTCTTCCATTCAAAACGATAAGACTTAAAATTTTAAATTCAACAAAATACTTAAGCAACCTCATTGTGGTAGCAATGCTAGTCTGAAAGTTTGTCCTATTACTTTTTTAGCCGGTATATCAAGCGAGTCAGCACCATAGGCGTAGCCAGGATTCTTGTTCATGGGGTACACAACTTAGAAATTTTAAGTTATTGTTAAAATGCTATGTTCATAGTTTCCCACACTATTATATTCTCAGAACCAAAACATGAATGCAAAGTATTCATTTCAATTTAATAAACAAACTAAATGCACTATCTATTTAAACCTAAACAATAAAAAAATTTTAAGTAAGTAGTTGCACGAATAAGGAATTTTGATAACAACATGCTACTATAACAGTCAAACAACGATTGAGCTATACAATTGAATGACATGTCAGGCATAGTTTCCCAAGGTCCAGAGTTGAGGGAGGGGTGAAATCCCGAAATAGGGGACTAGTAATTAAGTGGTGTATTATTATTAGCCGACACTGTTTTTTGTACGAGCTTCTTTGTGCATGTACAAAGATCTCCGAGGAGGTCTTTGTATGAGCAAACAAATTTTTGTAGATATATTATATACATATATTTGGTTAAACTTAAGAATATGGTACTTTTCATAAAGGAGCAAAACGAATATAGCATGCCAAAATTTTTTGCCAAACTGGTAGAAAAGGGTATGGATAAAATCCGGAACCAGGACCAGGACCAGGACAAAATGGGTAAAATCCGGACAACCAATCAGGACCAGGACCGGACTCAGGACAAATGGGTAAAATCCGGACTATCAATCAGGACCAGGACCGGACTCAGGACAAATGGGCAAAATCCGGACAAACAATCAGGACAATGAAAAGATCAGGACAATGTATTAGATATGTAGGGTCGGACTCACACCTGGGCGTGGGGGTTTGGGGGGTATGCACCCCCCAGAAACCAAAATACTCCCCAGAATTCAATTTTTAGAAATTTTTTCGTTTTTTTCGCAATTTTTTGATGCCAATGGATAGTGCTCTATGAGAAACGTCGAAAAATGGTGTTTTTTTCGCCATACCACCAGTTTTAAGGCCATTTTTTGACCTTCAAAAAATTTTGCACACCCCCCCAGAATTTTCTTGCTGCCCACGTATGGTCGGACTGGCCAGGAGCAGCCCAATTAGTCTGGTCCTGGCCAGTCCGACCCTGCATATCTAATACATTGTCCTGATCTTTTCATTGTCCCGATTGTTTGTCCGGATTTTACCCATTTGTCCTGAGTCCGGTCCTGGTCCTGGTCCTGATTGATTGTCTGGATTTTACCCATTTGTCCTGAGTCCGGTCCTGGTCATGGTCCTGATTGATTGTCCGGATTTTACCCATTTTGTCCGGTCCTGGTCCTGGTCCTGGTTCCGGATTTTACCTTTCCCAGTAGAAAATGATAAATTGAAGCGCGGAAAAAAATTTGGTGAAAATCTGAGTCATACTTGCAAAGTTGTAGGCAACTCTCGATTTGAGTGTTGGGTGGGACGATTAAACGGCTCGATCCAAGGACTTACACATTTGTCAGAAATAAATAATATGGGCTGAAATCACGGAAGGAAGCATAGCAATGAAGGAGAAAAAAGGCGCGGAAACCTATTCGAAATTTTAAAAACTTAAAAAATTTCCATATTTTTTTGCATGTTTTTTTCGGTTTTACTTGATAAGATTAGAGCTGCACACTTTGCAAATTTTACTACCCGGGTACCCGGCTATTTCATTACCCGGGTACCCGGGTAATTCGGGTACTGCCACGGGTAGGACCTTAGATAAAAGAGAATGCAGTGAACATTGTTTATTTTCGGTTGACAGCAGTGATCGTACAGGGTCAGATCTTCACCCCCGGTCGGGGTCGGGGTTGAAGATTAACAATTAACATTGCATGATTACATACCAATTTAAAAGGATAAAAACGATACTTCACTTGCTTATAGAGAATACTAATAAAGCTGGTTAAGTTCAAGATTTTATTTTCATTCCAAGTTCAAACATGGTTTTAGCAATTTAGCATTACTGTAAATTTTAATCACTAATCGCTCTCGCTTTTTCGCATTCTTCCACAGTTTTTTCTTAACGGTATTCTATGGCGCACTGATTGTGAGAAACCAACGGCGCGAAGCGCCAAAAATTTTCGAAATTTTTACCGTTTTCATGTAGAATTTACGGTCTTTTTATTGACAAACAGTTCGTAAATCATAAGTGGCGCAAAGTACCAAGAAATTCAGTCATTTTTTACCGCCCTTAACATGTTGTATAGATATATGAATACTGAATACTGATAGTCTGACAGAGCAGAACAGGAAAACTACGAATTATAAACTTAGTATGAAGATATTTTGACTGATCCAGGCTTTTAAACGCAATGCTGGAGCTTTACAAAAAGAAAGACAATCATCGGCGGTGCTATGCGCAGGGAAATTTTGACGTTTTTACTCTTTAAACTCAATTTATACCGCTTTAATCATACAGAAAAGATAAACTAATTGCAGCGCGAAGCGCCAGAAATTTTAAAAATTCTTAATCCTTTTACCTTTTCTGTCCTCCTAAATATCTCTTTGCAAGTGTAAAACGAGATAGTACGGCTGGGGGTCTAGGGTGGCGCGCTCAAGCGCCCACAACGAGGTCCGGGGCAGAACCCCGGAAAATTTTGTAAAAAAGCACTCTAATTTATTAGTAACGTTAAAATTTTCGCAAATCGGCAAAATCTCGGTTCTGGATTAAGCCCCAAAAAACTTAAAATTGATGAACTCCTACACTGCACAAAACTTCTGAGCTGAAATGCGTTTTTCGACCTTTGCTAAGTGAGAGCAGCAACGGGTCGCAACCAATAAGTCATTGAAAGATGTATCAATGAGAATTTTGTTCTTACCGTTTTCAGGCCCATTTGTGGCCTTCTTATTAAATAGTTCAGAAAACAGAAAATGCGCAAAAACACAAGAAAATTTGGCCTTTCCTTTCATTTAAAATAGAATTATGCGTTCTTGTAAACAAAGATAAACAAAGCAGAGATGGTACGCAAACATTTTCGCACTTTTACTATTATGTTCAACAAGCATGTGCAGTTTCATTCAATGAACTAATAGTGCATTAAATAACTAAAGTGATGCGAATTGCTAGATTATTTTAACAGATTCAAGCTTTTGAACTCATCGGATCTGTATAACAATGAATAATAATGACTCAGCGCGAAGCGCCGGAAAATTTTGACGTTTGTGCCTTTTTTAACTCAATGTTCTGGACACATTGCGCCAGAAAAGTCAACATAATTTCTGAAAAATTTCGGGGGGTGTATGTGCTCCTACTGCCCCCTGGCTACGCCTATGATTCCGTGTGTCAGTAATTTTGGCGCACTTTATGGTGATGAATATGCGAACATGTATGCAAGTGTTAAAAACATGGCGACTAGGCGTACATTTTATGAAATACCGCAAGTGTAGAGTTTAACATATTCATTATGCTCGTGAATGAATCGTCCTTGTTCCGACTTTATTTGGTATTTATACAATCCTCCTATGTACCAAAGAATAAAATGCTATATTTCACCCCCGAAAAAACATTCAACCCCAACTCGAAAAATCTTGCCCCCGGTCGGGGGTCGGGGTTAAGGCCGGGGTTTTTCGGGGTCGGGGTCTCCCGTACGATCACTGGTTGACAGTGAGGTATGGGGCAAAGTGATATTTAAGCACTAAAATTACTGAAAAATTAATGCAAGATTAAATAGAATCAAGGCTTTAATCTGAAGAATTCGTATGCAATTAATGAAATTTAAGTCATTTTCATAATTCAAAGCAAAAAATTGTGAAGCAGGTTTTGTCATTAAAACATTTGAAGCATGAAAACACATTGACGAAAAGCAATTTTGAAATCAACCAGAAATGAAAATTTATTCAAAAACAAGTCTTTCTGGAGCTAACTGCAGAGGCGTAGTCAGAATTTTGGTTCGAGGGCATAAACGTTTTCATGTAGAATTTACGGCCTTTCTATTGACAAACAGATCGGAATTCATAAGTGGCGCACAGTGCCAAGAAATTTAGTCATTTTTTCCACCCTTAATATTTTGTAGATGTATCAATGAAAATTTTGTTATTACCGTATTCAGGCCCATTTATGACCTTCTTATTAACAAAACTAGTTCAGATAACAAGAAATGCGCAAAAACATAAGAAAATTTGGCCATTCCTTTTATTTAAAATAGGATTATGTGTCTTTGTAAAGAAAGACAAACGAAACAAAGAATAGACAAACTGGTACACAAAAGACAAAAAAAGCAGAGAATAGACAAACTGGTACGCAATCATTTTCTTACTTTTACTATTAAGCTCAACAAGCATGCGCAGTTTCATTCAACGAACAAATAGTGCATTAAATTACTAAAGTGATGTGAAGTTTTGGATTATTTTAGCTGATTCAAGCTCTTAAATTCATTGGATCTATATAGCAATAAATAATAATGACTTGGCGCGAAGCGTCGGAAAATTTTGACGTTTTTGTCTTTTTGAACTCAATTTTCTGGACACACATTAGTCCAACAAAAAAATCAACAATATTTCTTGAAAATTTTGGGGGGCTACGCCTATGGCTGACTGCATTTGGAACATCGATAGGCTTTGAATCAGGTCTAACTAAAACAGTTGCGCGCACGATGTGAATAAAAGTTGCAGTCTAAATTTATATAATGGTCACAGAAGTAAATGCATTAGAAAAAAGCGTCGCTAGCAGATAAATTCTTGTTTAAATTTGTTTACAATAGAGAATAAGAAGAATTCGGCACAAATAAAATAATTTAACTAAAGACCTGAATGATGGAATTCGCCTAAACCGTATGTGCGATATACTGTGACAATAGGAAATATTAACAGACTCGCTTATTTAACAATATAAGGTTGATTATATCAAATCACATTTACAATGTGATTCAATCGCACTTTAGAAGCAATACGTTTCTAGGTTTCTAATTCGATTCTTAGCACATATTGCATAACTGCAGTGCTAATTTTCCATTTTATGTTAGGGGATTCGGATACCGGGTATACCCGGGTACCCGTTCGGGTACCTAGCGTGCAGCTCTAGATAAGATATACGAAAATCTAAGTTTTTGCCTCTATTATACTAAGGCTTAGGCTTAGTATATCTGAAAGTGTTTTAAGCTGCTTAGGTCGAGGTCGCTCCCGCTTAGGTCGACGTATAGATGCTTAAATCAATGTATAGATGCTTAGATCGATGTATAGATGCTCAGGTCGATGTATAGGTGCTTAGGTCGATGTATGTATAGATGCTTAGGTCAATGTATAGATGCTTAGGTCGGTGTATAGATGCTTAGGTCGACGTAAATTGGGTATCTACATGTGATTCTGAATTCAGCTGTTTGAATCTTTAAATACTTAGGTCGAGAAGATGCTTGCTGGGAAGAGTAAAACATGGACATGGACCGGTCCATGGACCATGGATCGCACGGGTAAAACATGGACCATGGATCGGTCCATGGACCATCGATCTAAGGGAGTAAAATATGGAGCAAGGAGCGCTCCAATGAGTGTAGACATGAGTACGAACTACGTATGTAGAGTGAGTGTAACGCACCGGTTTAACTGGTCAATACAGTAGTGCGTGAACTCTACAGTTTGACCACTATAATACACTTCAATATCTTGTGCTTTCAGGACCCCGTGGATCATCAACTTTATGTGCAGCAATGTGATTTTTCACTCTAAAAATCGAGAAAGCTGCAGAAAAGTCGCTTAGAACGCAATAAATTGGGCGGTCCATGGACCGCTCCATGGACCATGGAGCGCCTTGGATCACCCATTCGTCGTGGATGCGTCCAGTTTTTTGCAGCTGGAATCGGTGAAGCTGCCTAAAAAACACATTTCCACAAAATTTCAACTAGAAACGTCGCTTAGAACGCAAGAAAATGGGCGGTCCATGGTTTTGTGGTCCATGGACCGCTCCATGGACCATGGAGCGCCTCGGACCACCCATTCGTCATGGATGCGTCCAGGTTTTTGCAGTTGGAATCGGTGAAGCTGCCTAAAAAACACATTACCACCAAATTTCAAGCAGAATGGTCGCTTAGAACGCAAGAAAATGGGCGGTTCATGGTTTTGTGGTCCATGGACTGCTCCATGGACCATGGAGCGCCTCGGGCCACCCATTCGTCGTGGATGCGTCCAGTTTTTTGCAGTTGGAATCGGTGAAGCTGCCTAAAAAACACATTTCCACGAAATTTCAACTAGAAACGTCGCTTAGAATGCAAGAAAATGGGTGGTCCATGGTTTTGTGGTGACCGCTCCATGGACCATGGAGCGCCTCGGATCACCCATTCGTCGTGGATGCGTCCAGGTTTTTGCAGTTGGAATCGGTGAAGCTGCCTAAAAAACACATTTCATCATACGTGGGCAGCAAGAAAATTCTGGGGGTGCAAGATTTTTTTGAAGGTCAAAAAATGGCCTTAAAAATGGTGGTATGGCGATAAAAACACCATTTTTCGACGTTTCTCATCAAGCACTATCCATTGGCATCAAAAAATTGCGAAAAAAACGAAAAAAATTTTCAAAAATTGAATTCTGGGGGGGGTATTTTGATTTCTGGGGGGTGCATACCCCCAAACCCCCCACGCCCAGGTGTGCATTTCATGCTACATATGGATTAGACATATGTAGCATGGCTCCTTGATGAAGCGATGTAATAAATATTGAAGTATCGGTAGTCCGCACCATACATGGGCAGCTTGAAAATTCTGAGGAGGGAGTCCAAAATTTTTCAAATTCAAAAAGTGCCAAAAAATTGATGGTACACAGAGCGGAAACAACATCGTTTTCTGGCGTTTCTCAATGAGAAGTATCCATTGGTATCAAAAAATCACAGAAAAACGAAAAAAAATTCTGAAAATCAATGTGGACGCATCTACGACAAATGGGTGAACCGAGACGCTCCATGGTCCATAAAGTGGTCCATGGACCACAAAACCATGGACCGCCCATTTTTTTGCATTCTAAGCAACGTTTCTAGTTGAAATTTGGTGGAAATGTGTCTTTTAGGCAGCTTCACCAATTCCAACTGCAAAAAACTGGACGGATCCACGACAAAGGGGTGAACCGAGGCGCTCCATGGTCCATGGAGCGGTCCATGGACCACAAAACCATGGACCGCCCATTTTCTTGCGTTCTAAGCAACCATTCTGCTTGAAATTTGGTGGAAATGTGTTTTTTAGGCAGCTTCACCGATTCCAACTGCAAAAAACTGGACGGATCCACAACAAAGGGGTGAACCGAGGCAGCTCCATGGTCCATGGAGCGGTCCATGGACCACAAAACCATGGACCGCCCATTTTCTTGCGTTCTAAGCAACCATTCTGCTTGAAATTTGGTAGAAATGTGTTTTTTAGGCAGCTTCACCGATTCCAACTGCAAAAAACTGGATGCATCCACGACGAATGGGTGATCCGAGGCGCTCCATGGTCCATGGAGCGGTCCATGGACCACAAAACCATGGAACGCCCATTTTCTTGCGTTCTAAGCAACCATTCTGCTTGAAATTTGGTGGAAATGTGTTTTTTAGGCAGCTTCACCGATTCCAACTGCAAAAACTGGACGCATCCACGACGAATGGGTGATCCGAGGCGCTCCATGGTCCATGGAGCGGTCCATGGACCACAAAACCATGGACCACCCATTTTCTTGCGTTCTAAGCGACCATTCTGCTTGAAATTTGGTGGAAATGTGTTTTTTAGGCAGCTTCACCGATTCCAACTGCAAAAAACTGGACGCATCCACGACAAATGGGTGATCCGAGGCGCTCCATGGTCCATGGAGCAGTCCATGGACCACAAAACCATGTACCACCCATTTTCTTGCATTCTAAGCGACCATTCTGCTTGAAATTTGGTGGAAATGTGTTTTTTAGGCAGCTTCACCGATTCCAACTGCAAAAAACTGGACGGATCCACGACGAAGGGGTAAACCGAGGCGCTCCATGGTACTGTATGGACCTGCAAAAATGGAATAGGTACCCACCTACATTACACTCATTCTAAATACTGTACGCACACTCCTGTTTCTTTATGTTGCTCAACTCGTAAGATAATGGAAAGTATTATTAATACTCAACTATCAATTTATTTATCTACAAATGAGTTAATATCACCTTTTCAATATGGTTTCCAAAAAACATAAATCTTGCGAATTGCAACTATTAAATTGTAAACATTCTTGGGTTAAATCACTGGAATGTAAAGAAACCGTTGATATTATTTATATAGACTTTGCTAAAGCTTTTGACAAAGTCGACATATCTAAACTTCTTGTTAAATTAACTAGTTACGGTATTCAACAACACCTGTTTAATTGGTTAAAAGCTTTTCTATCTAATCGTATTCAGTGTGTTCGCGTTAATCAGTGTTTTTCAGATTACGCCGCTGTTACAAGTGGAGTTATTCAAGGGTCCATTCTTGGACCTACGTTGTTTTTGATTTTTATAAATGATATCTTTGATAACTTGTTAAGTTTGACTTTTATGTTCGCGGATGACTTAAAAATATTCAATCTTTCCTGCAATTATCAAACACTTCAGACCGATTTAGATAGAATTTTCCATTTGGGCCACCAGAAATTGTTTACCAATATCATATTCTAAATGCACAGCCCTATATTTGGGCAAAAATAATCCTAAATTGTCATATACACTCAATACACAAGTTATTACGAACGATTCTGTCTATGTTCGCGATTTAGGAGTGCTAATTTCTGCACAACCTGAAATTTAAGGAACACTACAACAGTATTACCAAGAAAGCTTTCTTGAGATCTATCTTAATTAGAAAATCCTTCTTTTCGCGTGATATAAATAATCTCGTAAAAGGCCTTCATTGTTTACGTCAGACCGATCCTTGAATATTCCTGTGCTTTATGGAACCCCTCTTATATTAGTGATATCAACAGGCTGGAGGCTCTTCAGCGTAAATTTACTAAATACATAGTTGGATATCATAGCCCTCTTTCTTACGACGAACGCCTTAACCAACTTAACTTGTGTCGATTAGAATTACGTCGCCTTCATATTTGCTTATGTACGATGTATCAAATTATTAGTCAAAAATCTTGTCTTTGCATGACAGATTTTTTTGTGCTTAATCAAAATACTACTCGCTGCACAAATCGTTTCAAGCTAGTTGTTCCTCTTGTCCGTTCTAATTTACAAAAATTTGACTTTTTCTATAAGTATATCTCTGTTTGGAATCACCTACCTGATTTTGTAGTCTCTTCCCCTAACTTGAATATATTCAAATCTAGATTAATTGATGTCGACTTATCCAAATTTATTATAGGGCGGGCTTAAATCGTCATTTTCATGACTCGCTCGTCGCCTTTTGCTGTACGCTTTTATTCTTTTGACCGTACGTTTTATTACTCTTTTACATCTTTCGTAATTGTCGCGTTTCAGTAATAAATTATTTCATTCATTCATTCATTCACTTCGGAGCGCTCCATGCTCCATATTTTACTCCTTAGATCGATGGTCCATGGACCGATCCATGGTCCATGTTTTACCCGTGAGGTCCATGGTCCATGGACCGGTCCATGTCCATGTTTTACCCAGACCCGATGCTTGCTTAGGTCGGGAAGAGGCTAATTAACGAAACCCATAGCTTTTGTAATATTGATCATAGACGGATGCAATTTTTTTCCGCGCTTTCTTTCAACATGTTCTAAGTACTGAGCGAAAAAATCCGCTCTTCTGAAGTTTATTTTTTAGTATTTCGAAAGTACCATATTCTTAAGTTACTCCGATATATTTTTAAACATACACATTTTTACATAATACCAGTGTGCGACCTAGACATCTTGTTGGGCGTGCGTAAAAATTGTCATTACATTGACTCGCGTGTTCCGTTACTAATTTGATGTATCTATTATGTAACTCGTCATTCCGCATTTTACCACTTTGGTTTATTGAGGCGCCGGTTCAGTGCACGGCCGGCCGTGTACTGAACAAGCTTTTATTGCACATTCTACAGTGATTTAGGAGAGAAATATAATTGTGCAAACAGTATAACATGCTTCTTTCAAGATTAATAATTCAAACAATGTATGTTAATAAACTATCGGCCGCAACGATCATCTTACATAT
This sequence comes from Mermis nigrescens, assembly GCA_036768485.1. Classification (NCBI taxonomy): domain Eukaryota; kingdom Metazoa; phylum Nematoda; class Enoplea; order Mermithida; family Mermithidae; genus Mermis; species Mermis nigrescens. The sequence goes on from JAVLUZ010000729.1 coordinate 856,631, forward strand.
GCGCATCACGTAATTCAACGGTGTCATTTATTGTTTAAAAAACTGGTTGCGTTTTAGCATAAAATAGAGCACTGTGTTTCCGCTAATGTACATAAATATATAGAACTAAGCAACGTAATAAAATTTAGAAAGTAGCACCAGGCAGTATGGGTAGCGACTACATTCTGGGGGTCTGAATTCGGCAAAAACAAAAAAAATCGCATACAACATGCCAAACATTCTATTCACGGGTCTGAAGATTACTAAAACACACACATGGGCGTGGAGGGCGGTTTGTACCAACCCCAGAAGTTACCTTACTACCCGAGCAGATTACTGTAGACCCCAGAATTCTATTTTTAGCAAGTTTTTGGCGATTTTCCAAATCCTGACCCCCCAGAATTTCGGTGCTGCCCATACATGTCAATTTACGTCGACGATTTTGTCTATTTCACGAAATGATGTATCGTCTATTTTAAGAAAACTTGTGCATGAAATTCAATTTTTAGCGAACTAGCGAGAAGCTACAAAAGTGGTTTCTGGGCGGCTTACTGTAATACAATTTTGCATAGTAAAACTTGATATGCTTATCAATTATTATGCACAGTATCATGATTGCTGCTTTAGTTTAAACCGCATTTGTGATCGATTTGCATTAATTCAAGAATTGCGATCCATGCACAAGGTTTCGTGAAACAGAGGGTCATACCTACCTAATACAGGTATGCCACAACTATCTTTCTACTTAAAACAAAATATGTGAAAGCTTCGCTAATATTTATGCACAACATCAGCAAAAATCATGGACACCTTTTGAACTATGTAGGTATGTACCTACCAGTTTCACACAACTTTGGTTACAAAATTTCATGAATATTTATAGACAGATGTCAGCAGACCATAATTTTATCTGATTCAGATCAAGCAATCGCAATCTGTCTGCTTATTGTCTTGTAGTATTTCACGAAACGGGATAGGGGGACCATAGGTGGGCAGCACCGAAATTTGGGGGGTGAAAAATTTTCAAAGGTCAAAAATTGGTCTTAAAAGTGGTCGTATGGCGAGAAAAACACCATTTTTCGACGTTTCTCATCGAGCACTATCCAATAAAATCAAAAAATCGCTAAAAAAGCAAAAAAATTTCAAAATTTGATTTCTGGGGGGGTATTTCAACTTCGGGGGGTGCATACCCCTCCCCCAAACCCCCCCCCCACGCCTATGTGTGAGGGGACTAGTTCCCCCAAAAAGTTGGTAGTTCAAGAACTTCCAACTTTTTGAAAGTACGCATTTGAAAGTACCTATATGTCACAATTTTCTGTAGCTCTTTCTACGCAGAATTATCTATTTTTCATGTTGTTTTTCTGTGCAATGGGCATAGTTGGATTCAAAAGAGGTTAAGCACAGGTTCAAGCTTTAATTTAATGTTAAAAAATCTTTTATGAAACCATTTAGGTATATAACTTACTAGTTGAGCTGCCCGGCGTTGCCCGGGCTGAACTTAGGCCTGATAGCTATATGGAATTAATATGTCTCTTGTATTTTTTATTTTTCAAGACTTTTGATGTTTTTGGGATATTTCTAAAAAAATTGTTGGTACAAACCATATTTTATTTTTTGGATTTTTTTAAAATGTCTTTTGTCAAACATTTTTTTTGATCAAAACCATATTTTTGACGTTACAGAATGGTTTTGAAAATTGTTTAGCCATAATCATATTTTTGATGTTCTGGGGTGTTCTGGAAATTTTTTTAATAAAACCCATATTGTTGATGTTTTGGGATGTTTTGGAAAATTTTTTTCGTCAAACCATATTTTTGATGTTTTAGGATGTTTTAGAAAATTTTTTTAATCAAACCCATATTTTTGATATTTTGGGATGTTTTGGAAAATTTTTTTCGTCAAACCATATTTTTGATGTTTTAGGATGTTTTGAAAAATTTTTTTCGGTCAAACCATATTTTTGATGTTTTAGGATGTTTTGAAAAATTTTTTCGGTCAAACCATATTTTTAATGTTTTAAAAATTTTTTGCTTGTTGTAGCAAAGGGTGTTATATATCACGTGATATGTTATAGCTGATGGTATCTCCTACCTTATATCACTGCATGTTATGGCACAGACAGGGTATCTATACCAAACCTATCTTATAGCATTGCCTATCTCGTAGCACAGGGTATCTTATATCCCATACTATCTTATAACATTGCCTATCTTGCAGCTCGGGGTATCTTATATCACTTCCTATCTCATAGTATTGCCTATCCTGTAGCACAGAGTATCTTATATCACGTCCTATCTTATAGGTATAGCATTGCTTTTCTTGTTGCACATAGTATCTCATACCATGCCTATCTTATAAAATTGCCTATGTTATAGCATCATTTGGTTAAACCCGTATTTTGATGTTTCACAGTGCCGACCATTGCTATAAAATATAACAATATACATAGTGTCGCCGAGGCATGCTCCTCTTGGCCGGGGTATCCCTATACAAACAGTATAAACTAATTTTTGAAAAAAATAGCAAAAAAATCGGCCATCTCCCGAAATCGTGGAGGCTTATAGCACAGGGGCGAAACCCTGCTCCCTCCCTGCCCAGGGCCAATGGGTGCGTTTGTCGAAATTTCAAGATCGCTACGGCTCCTTCCCCCATCGGACCGACCTCGGCCCAAAATATCAGCCCACCAAATTTCATTGGGCCCGAGCCAACCCGGCACAAACATACGAACATACATACACTAGCAAAGAAAAATGCTCCGATGGAACAAAAAAGATGAATATACTTGGAATTGTGGATTATTATGGATGTAAAAGGAGGGGACTAGGAAAAATCTACCTAAAGTCGGAAAATCTGCTAAAAATCACACTTTCTCTAAGCAACGCAA